>LBFM01001273.1:4352-21406 GCA_000988765.1 Achipteria coleoptrata | reverse complement strand
AATCTTCGAGTCTTATGAAAGTTCAAAAAATGAGAACACCATTAATAAAATGACAGCGAAGTCGACAATGTTTGGGGAACGACATAATACAAGTTTAAGAGCGTCTTTAGTTAATATAAGTCATTCATTTGGATTAATTGAAATGATTGAAGCCTTTTGTAAGGGACTAATCGATAATATATTTGAAATGATGACAATTGAATATCTGATGTCAGCCGGAGTCCAACGAGTCATCGGTACCGGAACTGCACTCTTGAAAAATCCTATACTAAGAAATGCATTGGAAAAGAAGTTAAACATTCCTGTGATTTATATTGACGGTAATGACGCAGATGTCGGCGCTGTTTGGATTGCATACAATTATTATTACAAGTCTTCATATAATCTAAATCATTGATAAGTTTAGTCACAATTCTATGTCTTCGTTGCAATCATTTAACGATTATTTTTAGACGAAATCACTTTTCTTTATTGGAAACTCAAAAATTAATTGGATTTATGTTTATTTGAAAAAAGCCTCAAATCGTTTTTGAATATCAAAGCAAACAATAATTCAAAATCAATTATCAGATCATTTCTAAATTTGACTCATCTCTCAACAATTTTTAACAAAACTTTTATCAAATGCTCTAATATTCAAATGTCTTCTAATGAAAACAATTGAACTCAAAACTGATTTATAGAACAATAAATTTATTAAATTTAATATTTTAAATGTTTTCTTCAATTTTATGAATAACACGAATAAGTTATAAATTTCTAAAATTTTCGGCAAATATTAATAATTTGTAGACGTCTTCAAAAATTCGTCGAATAATAAATTAGTTATAAGTAGTGATCAGTTAATCACTGCTTTTAACAAAATTGAATGAAATACTCATCAAAACTAATGATTTATTCGCATAATTCAAGACTTCATTGAAATGATAGACGATTAGAGTTAGAATACATTTTTCAAATTCTCTCCCTTCAAAGTACCCTAGTTCAAGTGAGCACACGAACTGCCCATCAAAATGAGCAAGCCTTTATCACCATTTATATTTTTATATATTTGTTTACTTAATATTATTTTCACAAATTTATTATATGTTTTGATTTATTATAAAAATATTTATCGCAGAAAAATCATTAGGAATATAATGAATGATCTCTTTTTTCATAGAAATGGATTAATTCTAATGATTTGCAAATTCCTTAAGAAAAGAGAAAACAAAACAAACTTTAAATGAATGCACAAAAAGCGAGTAATGAGTTATTTAATCATTTAATGTCTTAAAGTTCAATATTTTAATGGATTAATAGGAATAAAATGAAAAGAAGTTATAAATAAACTCTTATTTAGTTCACACTATTCTTAAAAATATCAAAAAATTTCAATCATTTATATATTTATTTTGAAGGCTTTGCAGAAATTTTAAAATGAATTGTGAGAACACTATAATTATTAGTATTGAAACAAAATCTTGTTTTCTATATTTAAGTCTAATTTATCAGTGAATCTATTTTGAAGACCCAATAATTTCAGAGCTATTGTAAAGAATAAGTTTTTTACTGCACTTTTCTCTAAAGTCATTAAATGAAAGTAAAAGATGCGCAGGAACAGTTCAACAGATCTGTTACTATAATCAGATTTCTATTACAATTAGCTCTTTTGCCGTATATTTTATTTTGCACAGCATATTCTCTTGCATTTAATTTAGTGCTGTTTTGTTGTGTAATTCTTAACTCATTTGTTTGTTTATTCAAAATTTTATCGACAATTTTTCTGTTATTTGAAGTGATTCTCACTAATAGATTGCCAACAAATTTAGTTATATTTGGGTTTTGGAAACTTTTTTCTCTTCTATTAATAATGTTGTGATTCAATCAAATAAAAGATTTTTTTCTCTCTTTTTGGTAATCAAATTAATTATGTCTTCCAATGAAGATATTATGTCAAAGAGTGCACACGAATTAGCGGTTCCTTTAATTAATGAATCCGAATGTCAAACAAATGATGAAAATTATGCAAAAGATAATCACAACTCAACGAACTATGAGTCGAATGAAACAAAAGTAAATAAATGTGAATCGGATTCATTGGTGAGCGTATCGGCGCCACCACGAAGAAAGATTAACAGATGCCGTTCAGTGCGCAGGACTCTGGAGGCTCACACCAAAGACAAACCACTAATAGAAGGCAATCAAATTCCAACCGTTGAAAGTTGTGCCCAAACCAACTCCGAGTGCTTTAAACCTTCTGATAATTCCAATCTTGTGGTGACCACTGAGTGTCCGAATGATTCCAAACAATTATCCACATTTGACAGCAGTACTGACCCATATTTAAAGGACAGATCTACACAATGTCTACCCTCTGATTTAATATATCCTGAATCAGAGAGAAGTTGTCGGCCCTCTAATATTGGTAGTAATGATGGTTTGAAACTCTTTCCTTTGCAACCAATGGATAGAATCAGGAGATGGAAGACTCAATGGTTTACTTCAGATGAGGCCAAAGCAAATCGAAGGCGAAGATTGAATCGATGTATATATTACTTGAAAGTGTTTTTGACTCATCTGTTTTCCACGACTGGTCTGTGTCTTCTTGTCATTGCTTACACATGTTTGGGTGCATTCATTTTCACATTTCTGGAGTCCCAAAATGAGACAAATAAAAGAAGTTTTGTCCAAAACGAGAGAATAGACTGCGCTCGAGATCTGTGGAATCAAACCCTTAATTTTAATGTCTTATATCCGGGAGAATGGAATCGAACAGTAATTGTAAGACTAATGCAATTCGAAGAAGCGATTGTCAAAGCAGTTCGAGAGGGCAACTATGGTAACACTTCAGACCAGTGGACCTTTTCCGGTGCTCTTCTATATAGTGTCACTGTTATCACAACTATCGGTAAGAACTTTAAATTCTTGTTAACAACTATTCAAATGAGAATTCATTGAAAACTATAATTAATTGAAAATTATTATATTATTTATTTATCTTAAAAACACAATAATTCAAAAATCAAGAATTCATTTAAATATAATCATAAAACAAGGAGTTTATATAAATCTGAAAGTTTTAACAGCACACATCACCAAGCTCACCGATTACAGGGGGATATGACCAATTTTTCTAAAATTTTCTAGGGGGGATAGATAGGGGAGCAATTGCGAACGGGAATCCAAGCCTGCTGTCAGGGGGTGATTTCCAAAATTTTTCGCGACTGGGGTCTGGCTGTCCCCCCTCTTGACGATGTGTGTTTAACAGACATCACATTATCAAAAAATTTATGTTTAAATTTCTCTTGTTTTCAATTTTCTCCAAAATTAAGTATTTATATAATATTTTTAATTTCTTTAATTCTAAATTTAGAGCAAAAATATCTTTAATTTCTTTAAACAAGAAAACATTTTTTCATTAAATTTATCAATAGTTTGAATTCAAATCGTATTTTCAGTCAAAAAAGTTTGACATTTCTTTCATTTGGATCAGTCATCAAATAATATAAATGTTGTCAAAACATCTCTTTTTACGCTTCTATTGAATGCTTAAAATATATCATTCAATAAAAGTCTCAATCAATTTGAAAATTCATTTCACATATATTTTTTAAAAACATTAAATAATTACATAAAATATTTTCATCTTTTGATTATTTAAAATATTATATTCCCCTCAAAAATGACATTCAAATGAAAAAAGAGTTTTATTTGTTGTGAAGTTATTTTTTGGTGACCGACACATATATAAAATCAAACGAACAAACATTTCAGAGAATAAGAAATCTTTAGTTAGAATATAAGACAAATAAAAGGATGAGATTCGGGTCATTCTATATGTGTTTTTTATTTAGGAAATACGATAAGTCGAGTGAAAGTCCATAATAATGTTAAGCCACCAGAAAGTGGTATAAATTTACATAACATTGTATTAAACTTAACATTATTTTAACAAAAAACTAACAAAAATCAGACTTTTTCTTATTATTTCGTTATCTCATTAAAGGATAAGTTTTGTTAAATAATGACTGTAAACAACACTAAGATTTCTTATAAATGATGATTGTCCTGGATATCCATTGAATTGATAAACATTTGGTACTTCTAAAGCAAAATTATAGCAAATGACTAAATCCAATATTCTTGGCATTCATATTCACCAATTGTTTTATAGTTTTCACAAATTATCCGTTTATTTGAAGAAATGTCTTTAAATGATCTAAAAATAAGAAATTGAGATCAGATTCAAATCGGAATTGAGTTTAAAATACATATTTCAAAGATATTTCAGAAGTATTGCAATAATATGTTGTGGATGTGTTTGCGGACAACTCCACGGATTAGACTCAAATTTTTTGACAGCTTTTAATTTTATTTTGTTTAACAAATTATTTTAAGCTCTAATTCTTTATTATTTGTTTTGGCGAACCATCTCTTCCTAATAATTCTTTGAAATTAATCGCCAAAACTCTTCGTTCAAAATTATGTCAAATTTTATCGATTTGAGTAAAAACATATAAATCTATATATTCTATGATTAGACGATAAATACATTTATCACATGAAAAGATATTTATCCTAGCTCTTTTAAATATTAAATACAACATATTTTGTTTGAAAAAATTGAAATATACTTTTCAATAATTTTTAGAAAAGTTGTCTACAAATCGTTAAAATACAGATTTATAATAATAATAATAAAGTCTCTAATTTGAAAGATTCCACAAAAGTGTTGTTAACCCAACACTTGTCCAGTACTTCGATAGCACTAATAAAATGCTCAGAAATACCGAAAATAGAAAATAACAGACAAAACATGTGAAAAGAAATATAGTTTTCTACTCTTTGTTAAGAGTTTGAGTATTTTTATAAAAGTCATATGTTTTTTGTCTGACCGATCAAAGTTTGTCAAAGTTTTTTCTTTCTTTTAAAATAACTTCTATTGAATTGAAATCTTTTGTATTTACTCAGAATTTCAAGTGTTTTCATTCGTCTAAATAAATGTGAAAAATTGTGTTTACATTAGATTTATATGAATTGCAGTGAATGTCAACCGTTTCTCTATTTTAGATAACAAAAGAATAATTTAATACAAAAGAATTTTTTTCATACGTTTTTTACAATTTTTGATATTTAAAATTCAAGCAAATGATAGAAAAAAGATTTGTTTCGTCGATTGTTTTTATTCATTTGTATTTCTCAATGAATTCTCGATTTTATTCTCAATTCAATTGAATACAATAGACGTCTAAATTCATGAATTGAAGCAAAAATCTAAACTTTATTCTAAATATTTGCTAACATTTGTTATAATAGATTGAGGAATAAATTAACCATTTATACCAAAACATTGATTTAACGAAACAAACATTAATGTTGCTAGATAATCAACATAAATTGAGCCATTATTCTATTATTCTATTATTTAATAATAATTTGATTGAATTTAACATTAATTAAGGTTATGGTAACGTGACGTGTAAGACGCCGTGGGGTCGGATAGTGACTATGATCTATGCATTGTTTGGAATCCCAGTTATGTTCCTCTGTTTAGCAAATTTAGGAAACCTAATGGCAGAGACATTTCGGTTCAGTTATAAAAGAATTTGTTGCGTTTGCTTTTGCTGTTGTGATCGACTCTCCAATAAATACAGTAATAATAAGAACCCAAACAATAGGTCACTACAAAAATCACTACAAAAATCCCAAAACGAGAAAATTGAACTCAAAAATTGTTCTGAAAATGAAAAGGAAGTAAAAGTTATATTCAGTGAAAACGACGAACAAAAAGTCCGATCGATTATAGCATTGACTCCATCAACACCTCCCACAGCATCTGACTCTTCATCACAAGCTTCGAGTCCTGTAAAGACTGAGTTAAGTCAACAAAATAGTGAATTATTAGTGGTTAACGAAAATAGAGTTAAAGTTGAGTCAAATAACGATAGGGTTCCCATTTGGCTCGTCATACTTCTGGTCATTGGCTATATTTTGGGGGGCGCTTCCATGTTCTCTTTTTGGGAGAATGACTGGACCTTTTTAGAGGGCGCCTACTTTTGTTTTACCACTCTTACCACAATAGGTTTCGGTGATTTGGTTCCCGGTTCTGCCAAATACTCAGACAATGAAGAAGAACAGACAAAATTTATAATATGCTGCGCCTATTTAATAGTAGGTCTCTCACTGTTGGCCATGTCTTTCAATTTAGTTCAGGAAGAAATTGTCATCAAATCCAAAGCGTTGGGCCGAAGAATTGGAATAATTCCTCAGCAGTCAAATAGTATTGAAGTTTAGACAAACCATTAATATAGTCATCGAATTAACATAAATTTGAATTCTTTTCAATTGATATGAATTTAAAAATAGCGATAAAACACATTATTATGTAATATAAAAATCATTTGTATATAAAAATCGAATTTAAAGTTTGAATTAAATTTATTGAAATTTCTTTTATTTATTTCAAAATACTTACAAATTAAGGAAAAAATATTACAACTGTTTCACAAATAGTCAATTCAATCATTAATTCAATTGTTTTGATGTAATTCCCAATAATTCTGTCCCAAACATTTGCATCGAAACAATCAGTAATTTTAAAAAATTAAAATCAAAGTAAATATTTAAACAACATTTTAGTTATAATTGAAAACATTTCAAACAATTAATAATTTATCGCTAATTTGTAATAAAAAATAACGATTTGTTTTCAGTGAAAAGATTTTAATAATCAGAAGAAAACTAATTAATTAATTAAATAAATAAACAAAATATCGAAACTTCTAATCATTTAATTTTATAAATATAATACAAAATCAATTAATCGATAAATAAAATGTAAATTTTATCCTCCAATGGGATCGAGTGCTGCGGAGACGGCCTGTCGTACACTCAATTCCTGTTTATAATTAAATTAATGGAGAAATAAATATTTTTATTGAAGACTTACCCAACTATTCAAAAGAGAAGTAACTGAGAAATGTAGGGGCAGTTTAGCGATGTTTGTGTCGAACTTCTTTTGGATGTCCTCAAAGAAAGTGGAAGCACTGTATTCCAGTAAATCAGTACTGCATTGCGGAGAGCTTTCTGGGTATGAGTCCGGCACTTGAATTGAAAGCGGGGGAACACACGGCAGGTCCTTATCGTCTGCCATAAGAATATTCAAAGAATGAGTATTTTTTTTAATAACAAATGAAAATATTTCAAACTTTTTAAGTTAAAAATATGGTTAAGAATCAAAATCTGTTATTCTTTTGCGTGAAAAAAGAGATTTGTTTTTGTTTTTCTTATCTTTAAATAAAAGGTATAAAACTGACCCAATTTACAAATCAGATGAATACTCTTAGAGCCAAAGTGTTGCAACGGATCCAACTGTACTTTGAATCGGGCGTCGAGTCTTGCGATCTCTCCCTGAAGTACTTCCGACACTTCACACTCGTCTTCAAACTTTCTTTTGTTGTTTGGAGGACTCGTCTGTTTGTATGGATTATGAGTGAGTGCGGCCACTGCCGGACCGAATGTTCGCTGAAGAGTGTGATTAAATAACGGTTTCTTAATGTGTGCCGTAATCGCATCGAGTAATGGCTGACATATGTCTTGAATTTTGGGAACCGAATGTGATTGTATTGGGACGACAGCCAGTGGGGGTACAGTCGGTGGCTCTGTCTTTAAATTTTATAACAATAAAATTTGTTTAAATTAATAATAATCGAAACCTTAATCATTTTGAAATCCATTTTTTCAAGAAATTGTTCGCACTTTTCGAGAGTACTCATCGGACACCTTCGCGACGGATCCGTTAGAATACTCAACAGATTTTTCATTTTATCGAATTCTTTCTTCTTTTCATTTGAAAATCTATTTTAAAAATTAAATTAAAATTTTTACATAAATTCGTATATAAATGAAAATAAAAAATCATTTGAGAGGAAATACCTGTCGTCCTGATCGATACGAGCTATCATTTTTCTGAGAGGTTCCGCATATTTCTGCAAATTCCTAACTTTTTCGAGATATATCTGATCCTCGGGACGACTTCCTGGTCCCACAGAACCCGGAGAAGCAATCATTATATTAGCTGAGAATATATTAAATAATTAATAAATAATTAAATTAAAAAATATATTGAATAATACCGGGAGTATTGAGTGAAATATTTTGAGGTGAAGGGGCGCCCATTGAACTCGAGGGACGAATAAGTTGGCCGTGAGGTGAGGGCATCATTGGTGAAGGACTGGGAGCATAACCTGAGGGAGAGGGCATCATTTGCGGAGTTGGAGGGTTTAACTGAGGGTTCATTTGATTAATTTGTTGCATATTAGGTATGGACTGATTCTGGTTCTGAACAATCATATTCTGATTCATAGCAAACTGTTGGCCTCCCATTGAATTTCCTTTAAATTGATTTGGATTTTGAGGGACAGCACTCGTATTTTGCATTTGACTAATTTGTTGGCCATCGAAATATTTGGATTCCTGAACCGGTGGTAAACCAGACATCTATTCATTCAATAATAAAAAGTGAATCAATTCTTGTTTCAAGAAATATAAGTTTTATAAACATTTCTTTTAATGATATTATAAATAAGAAACAGATTTTGCGCTTACATTCACATTCATATTAGGGTTGGGCTGTCTTAACCTTTGAAGCTGTGCCTGAAGATTAGATGAGAGCACTTGTTGTGGTCGAGGATTGTTAGCATTTGGTCCCATCATTTGTTGTGACATCACTTCATTTAATTGCAGAGATATTAGACTCAAAAGATAACTGTAATAAAGACTTACTTCTATTGGCTGTCATTGCCATTGGATTTTGAACTCTATTTGGATTCATTTGATTCGGATTTTGATTCATATTCTGTATGTGAGACATATTAGACATATTGGGAATCATAGCTGAAGACTGATTGTTGGCCAGAATCTGATCGTTTCCAACATTAGACACCTGTAAATGCATTGGATTTCCATTTGAGATATCATTCAAGGTTTGAGGTCCGGCCATATTTTGCAGAGCACTCATGGGATCTGATTCCTTAAGGATTAAACGAAAAAAAAGTTTTCATTTAATTTAATATAAAAACAGATATTATCTACAATTTTATAACATATAATAAATCCAAGAAATTATCAATTATTGCATTAATCAGTTTTAATCACTTTTATTGTGCAATACTTATGCAAAATATGAAATAACACAATAAATCGATTTGTAATATTAGAGCACAGAATAAGACTACACTATAAATCATATTTACTTTGCTTTGATTAAGAATAATATAATGAAATTAAGGTTTAATGAAAATATTTTTAAAAATGTTTAATACCTGTTGTGAGACCTGTTGTCCTCCAATAATTCCTGGATTCTGACCAACGATTTGTTGCATTCCTGACGACTGCTGTCTCTTAGAATCTGAATTAATTGAATAAATTAATAATTAATTTGAAATAAATCCAATCCAACGAAAGTTTATACTTAAATATGGCAAAAGTCTGTGACGTAAATCATTATTAATATATTTAAATGTAATTATTGTAACATTAGTTAACGTAATGTCAAACAAAAAAACTTTTTCCCAATAATTAGATCTTTAATATAATATAATTTAATTATAAATATTTGTCAAATTGGGTTAAAATTATTTTTGTGTGTATTCACTGAATTTAATCGCAAATAATTAGTGAAAAGGTTTGGATTTAAGTCTTTGGTTGAGTCACTCAGAGTTTAGCGACATTTCTATTGATTTTTCCCAAATTTTATCAGAGTTTGGATTATAGTATTCTAATCCAATGTAAGGTAACGCGTGTGCACTGACAGTGTCTCACAACAGTCCTACTACTGATGTAATCGATTTTAATGCTAAAGTTTACAATTTTAGGCATAATATTAGAGACAATATGAGACTACATGTGACCCACTTTTAAATACCGGCAAATGAGACATAATTTGTCGGATGTATTGAAAAATTATTTATTTAAATAAATATCATTTTAAGCTTTAAATTCAAATTAAATAAAACAAACAAATGATAGAAATAAAAAGATCTAAAAATAGAAAGAGAGGACACAAATGATAGCAAATGATAGGACTCACTCATCTCTTTAACGTGTAGTATAAGTCTGGCCACAAATGAGAGGTATTCCTCCTGTAGTTAACAAAAATAATGGTTAGAATAGAAAATAATTGTAAGATAAATGTAAATAAATGGTGACATACTTTGGTTCTTGCCTTAACAAAAATATGGTTTTCCATCTCTGATACTGTCTTAGAGGTCGGGTTCCCAGACATACGAATCGCTTCTTCACTGAAAGACAAATCAAATAAAATTTACAAAAACTGCAAAAATTGATTTACAAAACAAATTGAAATTACATTTTATTTCTGACATTAGATCTCAACAAATTGGTTCTCCACGACTGGTCACCGCTATTGGACTCACTTTCGCTCATCTTTTCGGTGACAATAATTATTTAAACTATTTAATGATTATTTAATAATAAATATTTTAATTTAAAATTGTTTTGTAAACAAATAAAACATCAAAAAAGAGGTAATATTTTTCAACTTTGAATACGTCTACCGAACAATACAGACATCAACTCATAAATGATGTGTTCATTAAATATCACTTTTATTTTAAAAGTCTAACAAAACTATAAATTAATTATATTTTTCTAACTATTTTTAAGGTATACACAAATTATCGCAAATGTTTTTTCAAACTTAACAATAATTCCTAAATACATATCTATTGAAATAAACTGCCTAAGTTTTATAAACTCAAGTATTTTAGTTGATCAAGTTCATGTCTGATTGACAATAAACAATATGCTAACTTTTAAACCCCTTTTACTCCACAACTCTCTCCTTTACAGATAAAACGTTTTTAATGAATGACTAAATATGATAAACATTTCACATGTTTTGAGTTAAAATAAGATTGAGTTTATTATTGATATTATCAAATATTATCATATTATCATATTACCAAGTTGATAAATGATGAATAAGATTTTTAATAATAGTATATCTCGTATAATATATTCAAATAACAAATATTTAATAAATAATTTGAATAATGAGTTAATATTTGGACGAAATATATTGAAATCAAATGAATGTCAGAAACGATTTAAGGGTCACTCGAAGTGGCAAAACATAAAACACACAAAACTGTCGAAAGACGCAGAAAAGTCTCGGATAATAAACCGACTGATGAACAAACTGAAGATCGCATTAAGAAATGTGGGCGGAGCTGATCCTAAGATCAACAAAGAGTTCGGGGATGTAATAGAAATGTGTCGGAGGGCTAATGTCCAGCAAACCACTATTGATAAGGCCATCAAAAGAGCACTCGACAAGAAGTTTGTCCCAATGAAAGTCGAGTTGATTGGACCCAACGGATGTCTGATCGTATTGGACGCCGAATCCGAGAATAAGTCTTATTTAAGACATTTGGTTAAAAAAGTTCTTAAGAAATATAATGGGTTTGCGTTCGTAGAGGAAGGGAGGGCTATGTTTGCCTTCCAAGAGAAAGGAGTGGTTCGTATTAAAGACAAAGACAAAAGTGGACAACAAATTGATTTGGAAAAAGCAGAAGAAGTTGCCATCGAAGGAGATGCCGAAGAAGTGAAACCAAATCCAGAGGACGAATCAGTGCTCCTCTTTATAACTGAACCACAAAATTGTTTTAAAACAAAAAAATATATCGAAGAGAATACCAATTATGAGATAATTGAAAGCGGAATAGAATTGGTTCCCTTCACTAGAGTTGATTTACCCGAAGAATCGCTTCAAATAGTGGGTAATGCCATCGAAGAATTAGAAGATTTAGAAGAGATTAATAGAGTTTATGATAATATTAAATGATTTTATTATTAAAAATAAAATATATAAACCTTTTTATTTGAAAATACATTTAAATCATAGAATAGTTAATAAATTTAGTTTTAAATAATTTTTGACACATTTTTAAAACAAATGATCAGTAATTCAAACAACTATTTTGATTGGATTCAAATATAAATATGAATTAATGACTGTTATTCTGTTCCGATTCACTAATGAAGACTAAGGACTGACTATTTTATAAAAGTTGTGTCTCAAGTGAATAAAAAACCCAAAAAACAAAATAAAATATTTCAAAATTTATAATTATTATAATGATATTTAGTTAACATTAACTGCTGTCCAAAAGTAATAAATATGTTTTAATCTAAGGATAAGTTTTATAGATTTTTAATTTTGATATTTTTCATACCAATAATTATTAGGAAATACTTTTGTATCTTAAAAATTTCAAGAATTTGTTCGCACTTTTAGAGTGTATTCACTGGAAATGTTGGCAACGGATCCATTAAAATGGTTAAATAATTATTTCTTATTTTCGTTGGAACGTCTGTTTTAAAAATTAGATTCAAATTAAATTGATTTTAAGGTAACATTAATATGTGTTTCTATTAATATGTATTCTTATCTGCCATTCCTTTCTATAACTCAGATTCTCCAACCAAACCGAAGTACACTCTCGTTATTAATCTGTTTTAAATAGAAGAATGAATTTCAATATTAGAGCACAGAATAAGACTATAATGACTTTTTAAAATTAAGAATAATATATGAAAATAAAATTTTATTTGTAATGGTTTTAAAAAGTGTTTAATACCTGTTGTCTAATAATTTCTGGATTCTGACCAACGATTTTATGCATTCCTGACGACTGCTTACTATTGGAATCTGTTTTCATTGAAATTAATTGAAATCATTAGTTAAGTCATTAGTTGAGTCATTCAGAGTTTTATGAAATTTCTATTTTTCCCAAAATTTGTATCAAAGTTTGGAAAATAGGAGTGAATCGTAAGAGAATATGATTCATGAATCAGGATATTTGAGTCCAATGCTAAAAATGATATTTACTCACACTTTCTGACACCAGAGCTCTACTTCTGATATAATTGATTCTATTGTTTTTGTTACGATTTTTAGTATAATTATTAATACACAATAGGAAACAATAGGAAACTGATCGGAAACATTTTTAGCACAAAAATAAGACATTAGACTTAATTGACAATAAATTAACAGTTATTTTAAGCATTAAATTTGAATAAACAAAAATATAGGGATCGAAATTGGGATTAGAACACAGGACAGAACATTACTCACCCATCACTTTGATGTGTAGTATAAGTCTGGCCACAAAAAGTAGGTATTCCTCCTGAAATTAAAAATAAATCAATTGATTGATTGAAAATAATCTTATTTTGAACATTTGAAGACATACTTTGGTTCCGGCCTTAAGAAAGATATGATTTTCCATCTCTGGTAATGATTTAGAGATCGGGTTTCCATACATATGAATCGCTTCTTCACTGAAAGACAAATCAAATAAAATATTCAAAAAACAATTCGAGAACTGATTCACAAAATAAATTGAAATTACATTTTATTTCTGACAGTAGACCTCAACAAATGGGTTCTCCACGACTGGTCACCACTATTGGACTCACTTTCGGTCATCTCTTTAGGATTAATAGTATGTAAAAACGGTAAAAGAGAATAGAATTTGAGACTTACTCTTATCTTTGATGTGAAGCATAAATCTGACCACAAATGATAGGTATTCCTCCTGTAGTTCAATAAAAATCAATTGTTAGAAGAATTTAATATAATTGTAATGCATTTGAAGATATACTTTGGTTCGCGCCTTAAGAAAAATATGGTTTTCCATCTCTGATACTGTCTTAGAGGTCGGATTTCCAGACATACGAATCGCTTCTTCACTGAAAGACAAATAAAATAAAATCAAACAAAAACTGATTTACAAAACAATTTGAAATTACATTTTATTTGTGGTATTAATTCTCAACAAATGTGTTCTCCACGACTGGTCACCACTTTTAGACTCACTTTCGGCCATCTCTTCACTCGCAATATTAAATTAACACAAACTGATTATTTTGTACTTAATTTTTAGTAATTTTTAGTATATTTTGAACTCTAAAAATCTCAAAGTTTAAAGCATTCAAACTTTGAATCAAACTTTGAAATTCAAAGTTTGAATATTGAATTTGTCTTTCAATAATTGAGACATAAATAATGTGTTCATTGGTTTGAAAATACAATTTAATTAAATTAAACTTAATTGATAATTTTTTTACAATTCAAAGTATCAATTATATTGAGACTTTAATAATAAATTGTAAGCACATATCTTTTAAAATCTAGATAACAGATGCCATACTTTGGGGTCGATAGTGCATGCAGGGAGACTTGAATAGAAAATGAATTAGGTTGAAATTCTCTACGAAACAGATTCTTAATATAATATAATATTAATAATATTGATTGTTTGAGCAAGTCAATATCAATATTATTCATATTGAAAGATAATAAGTTATTGTTTGTGTCACATCTAAAGACTATTTGTGTTTCTAAATTGATTAATAAGTTTTTATAAATGTTATAATCATAGGAGTCATCGAGAATAAAAGGGCTTTAAAAGTCACCATATTGCTTATTGTAAATGAGAAATGAACTTGATGAACTAAAATACTTAAATTCAATGTGTCTATTACACTTTTAGGGCACATTTTTCCTAAAATTTTTTTAGTTTTAAATTATTTCAAACCCTCTTTTTGCTTAATGTTATATTTGAAAATTATTCTGAGCTTGCTCTTTTAATACAAAATAAATGTTAAGACAAGTTACTCAGAGTTACTTTTGTGACGCATAAGGTTATAAATTATTGCTAAATATGTTATAACTTATAATAGTTTTTTTTGGTTTCAATACAAATCTAATTGATATTTAAAAGATCAGTCATTCAAACAAAAAACTCATTTATTTGATTTGAATTTCAGAATCTGAGAGTCAGGGCGAGGGTTTTCCAGCTGTTATAAATTAACCTTGCAAAAAGTTGAAACATATTTAGCAATTTTATAAAATATAGGACGGCCTCTTCACTGTTCTCTTAATGAGTTCCGACTGAAAAAATAGCATTAATTTTCTATTTCTGATCACAAATGTATTAATGAGAGTTGAAAATCGGTTTTCGTGTGAATTATTTAATCATTGATTTGTGAGTTTCCGAATCATATTCTTATTTCATTTACTTTTTCACACAAGTATTTCAAAGTAGTATTCTATTAATCAACAGATTTCATATACGAGACACCGAAAAATCATATTTTTTGCTTTTAAAAACTCTAGCGATAAATATTTCTCATGAAATTTAAAATGTATTACTTCTTATGAATCCATTTCTTAGAGATTATTATAAACTGTTTTAAAGGAGTATTTTTTTCAATGAAATGAGTTATTTTTGATTTCATTTATACTTAATTTCTTTCGGATGTCTTTTCAAATGATTTTTGAATCGTTGATTCCACAGAAAAACAGCTCTGAATTTTTGAATAGAGCTCTGGTATTCTCAACACTGATATAAAGAACTCTTTTATCTATCTGTTCTTTCAACCGATTATTTGAATCTTTTTTATTATTTTTCTTACAACGAACTTAAGTAATGCATAACTTATTGAAAGTTCATCGCCTTTTAAAACAATTTGGATAAAGATTTCAAGTATTTATTCACTATTCTTAGTATTAGATGTAATTCAAGACTTTTTTGGAAAAAATAAAAATCATTTTTAATTAATATTAAAATACTATTAAAGTTATCTTTATTTTTATCATTTAAAGGGGATTTGTTTTGTCCTATAAATTGTCATAAAATTATTGTCATGTAAAAAACTAAGTATTAAATCAATTGAATTCATCAATAGTTAAATTTCTATAATAATATAAATCTTGATTTACGTGAATTTTTCAGTGACTTTAAATACTCAACAATCGATAACAGAGTTGGAAAATAGTTGACTTCAATAGATATGAATATATGAAATATTCAGAATATATTCTAGAATCTATAAATGTAAAATAAAAACAAAATTTATTTCTCATACTCTGTCAGAAACTTGAATCTCATTAATAAATAAATAATTTTTGTGGACTAATGATTAGAAGTGGTCACAGAATACATAATCTTATAATTGAGAACAATATTCATTGAATTTAATAGAACCTGAGGTCATCGTCAGAGTTGTTTTAGTACTCTAACAAAACTTTCTTCGAGTTTTGTGAAAACTCAGGTTTTTTACTCTTATTTTCCATAAAAAAAAGTTCTCATAATTTTGTCTGACTATCATTTTTTTGAATGTTTGAGGACTGAGAAGTTTATCGCAAATTATTCATTGTTTACCGAAGTTCTCATGCATTACAAAAGTCGGTCAACGAGTGAGAAATCATCTAAAGAAGTGCTGCCCCGACACTATCCTTCAGTTGCCAACAAAACACCATTAGGAACGTTGAGAGAAGCGACGGAAGCAAAACTTGAATCATTGAATAAATTGTTGAAATTTGTTGAACACTCGCTTATAGAGAGCCGTTCAGTCAGTACTTCAGTAGTGGTGCATAAACTTGAAAACAAACTGAACGACAAAACAACGGTTTTGATTCACTGAATATCTTTTGAATTTTTCTTCAAATATCAGTTCAAATGCTTTATTGTTTTGTGAATATAATATCATTGATTAAGAAGACATTTACGCCAAATAAACTGTTCTGAAGGACATTATGATCTTCGGGTAACAAATTCCAAGGTATTATTTTAGTATTTCAATGTAATTTAATGTACAGTGCCTAAATATTTACCATGTTCAACTCATTAGAAATCAGTGAATACATTTTATTTAAAAGCTCAAAAAAGTTCAAAACTTTAACCTTTTTCAAACAAATAAAACAAAAATAATCACTAATTTTTAAGAGCTGAACATGGTAAATATTTAGGCACTGTGTTTGGTTAATTTATGATTATCTCAAAGGAGTTTCTAGACTTTAAAATCACATTTCTTATGTTTAAATCAATTGATTTCACATTCTATGAAATAAGAATCTATGATGGGCTCAATTTTACAAATATTTCATTTAAATTAAAAGTTGTAATTATTTTGGAAAGCGATTAGAATAACATCTGTGTAGTGAATGATCTTGATAAGAAATTTAGAATTTCAAAAAA
>LBFM01001260.1:0-11807 GCA_000988765.1 Achipteria coleoptrata | reverse complement strand
TAAGAGTAAGAGTTGGGCCGATACTGTTCTCACTGTTTTGCTCACTAGTTTTGCTAACAGTATTAAATGTATGGCGCACTCAATCATTTGACAAAAATCAATTAGAAATAAGTCTATAACTATCAGCGAATCTTTCATTGCATTTCACTTGACTTAACCTAAAAGTACTGATACTATGAGTTAATGTTTAAATACTACAATCAAAGAACAAAAGAAATTTTAGTTCAAACTTCAATTTTTTAGAAACTTTCATGACTTTAATGTATGTCTGAATAACAGTTTTTGAACTAAAATATATGTTTAACTCAAACTTTTACTGTTTTCCTGGTTTAAGACCTAAAATAGTTGAAGATTTGCTATTTTAGTACTTAAATATCAAAGAGAAGTCAATAACTTAAATGCATTTAACAGAATCCTATGTGTGAATAGTATTGAGAAAATTGTAATATTCAAAATAGATCTTGCTAATCTGTATAGAAATGATCTTTAATTAATTTATTGGGTTAACTCAATTGGTTCGCTGCTGTCCATAGAACCGATAATTTTATATTAATTTAAATGAGTTTTCAATAATGATTCGTATATTTCGTAAACTTGATATCAGATATAAATACTATAATTATTGTGATTAAAAATGAAGTTTCCATAGAGATAGAGATATACATATTTTATTTGAACGTCTCCTTCAGTGTCCGACTCTTTCTTTTTTCAATAACTCGATATTCAATTCAATTGAATGGTATTCTTCGGCCAACACTCTATTCAAGCGAATATTATTTAGATATATTAAGCTCTTTATTATTCAGTACTGTTTTGATAATCAGCGCATAATTTTTTGAAATGAATTTTCTCAGTCATAGAGAGAAAAAAGATTTCGTGCAAAATATTTTTCTGTGCGTTATTTGATTGCTATAACAAACTCTGAGTACGACTACACTTATTTTTATTCAGCCTTTGATATAAAAAAATAAGTGTAAAAATATATTGCATTCAATACAAAGTACTAATGGTATAGGACTGGAGCTGACATTTAGCCAATGCCTCAAACCAGCAATTATTGAAAGAGAAGTACTGTATTAAAAACAGCATAAATTTCATACGAAAAAATGAAAATAATAAGTTTATAGAATAAAAACATATGAAATATACAATTTTCATATGAATATGAAAAACAAGGAATGCGATACTCAAAGCAACTCCTATTGAACGACAAGCAATACATATAACCATTTGTGTCACAACTTTCTTATCAAACAAATAAGAAGTCTAACAAACTTTTTTGGAACTGAGAATACTATGTGTCAAATATGCTTTGTTTCCCACATTAGACTTTTATACCGCAAATAAAGAGTATATCTATAACTATAACTCATTTCAATTCAAAATACAAAACAAAATTAGATGTTTTCGTTTCACTTATATATTCGTAAAACAATATCCGCTTATTATGCCGTCAGAGCCGGTCGTCATATAATTTTCTGGTTTCGGTTTACTTATACATAATATAAGCCTTAATGCAATTCTCAAACGAATAAACAAAAGAATTGGTAAAACCTCAGATAAAACCTTTGATAAAAAGCACTTTTTCAGACCATTTAACTTTCAGTCCTAACAAACCATTATATTGAAGAAAGAAAAAAAACTTTTCACAAAACTTATTCATTAGTTTTCAAATTTCAAGCAAAAGACAAGTTATATAAAAGTTTAGAAAAATTATTCAAAAATATGAAACTTTTATTAACGAATTAATTGCTTTTTTATTCTGTTTGGAAATGTATTTCATAAGCAATCAATCATTTCAATCGTGTTTTTAATGAAATATTTTGACTGAAATCCAAAGAATAATTTTGGTTTTTGTTTAATTTCGTCTAAAATTTGTTATAATAACTCAATTTATTTACATTTTTCAACAAAATTATTGAAAATTCTGTACAATCGTTCGCTTAAATTAGAGATCGGATTGATTTTGAGATTTGGAGTGGGATTTGGTTTGATTTTCAGAAACGAGTTATTAGTGATCGAGAGATATGCAAAAAATGTATATTTTTTGTCCAAATTGTATAACTCATACAAATTTGTATACTTTCTAAACATAAATAGATTTTGAGATCAAACTCTTCTTCCAACTAATGGTTGAGATATAAAGCATAGAAAAGTTGAGCTTAAAGTCTACCAGAGTTTAGGGTATAGTTATAGCCCAGTTCGAGAGCAGTACACAGATGTTGCCATAAAGCCAATCAAATGTCGATCAGAATCAGGCATATATGTGGCACAGTATTAGAAGGGGCTAACAGTCAAATACAAACCCGACTGATATTGTTTGGCATAATCTTCGCCAAAAGTGTAACGGCATAAGGCATTAGCACCGGTGTATTCAGTACAGTGTTGTTATGCACAAAATTTGCTACTCTTAGATATGACTAAGTTTTGTTGCCATCACTAAAAGTTTAAGTGAGAGATGAGAATAGTGTGCGCTTAGAGTTGATGATCGAAGTAATGTCGCCTAATATTAGACTCGATGTTTAGGCACAGGTCACTTACAAAACTTTGTTTCTGATACAAGACTAATGTTGTGGCAGCTGTCACCCCTTATGACCATTGTGTTTATCTCATCACAGGCTCCGATTGTTTATTGATAATTGAGTTCAATTATTCTCAACTTTTGTCTCTCTATTTAGTAATTCTTGTTTTTATAAAAAAAATTCTATTAATTGTATTTATAAACAATTCCTGATATTTCAAAATAATTATCGATATTTTAAATGAAAGACTAATTAAATACTAAATAAAGTTCTCAAACATAATGAAAGGCAAAAATTAGGCCAAATGTTAATAGAGTAGAGTAGAGTAGAGCCAATACTAGCGCCAAACTCATCGATATATTGTACGTAATTTTGGATCAATTTTTTGCAGGAATTCCCTAAAAATCTATAAAATAGATCAATGTTTGAGTTCCTATAGAGTGGAAACACTTAATTCTTTTATATTTGTTGTGGTTTTGCTTTTTCCAATTGGAGTGTTGTAATGCAAAAATCGACATTTACTTACTTAAGTCGATTGTGAATTGGATTAGAGCTTAAGTACTCACAAATGCTTTCAAATAATAGATGAAAACAATTGTCTTCAAGTAGTGATGCATTTATGTATTGATATAAATATTGATATTTTATTTTTAAAAATAGACTGCTTTTCGTAGTACTCATTGATTTGTCGATACATTACATAACTAGAGTATAGGTGTTGTAGTGATTGCTCTTTAGAGTAGTTTAAAGTAGAAATCAATAGTTATTTTATTTATCGAAGCAAAGCATTGAATAACTGAAAAACAATTGACTGATTTTGAGACGCAATCCACTCTTGTTGTCCCGTTGCAGAAAAAGAGATGAGGGCCAGTGCGGGTACGGCTAATGGTACTGAACTCAGAGACAAACTTCAGATGAGTGAACCTCACAAACAATTTAATTCATTTGATGGCATCAAAGAGTCAGCAGTGGTTGTGAGGGACAAACGCACGCAAAGGGGACAGCAGTTGTTTCATTATCAATACGAACCATATCGTTCTAATTATTACGCACCGGGAGCTGCTCAGGAGCAGCCATTTATGTGAGTCCAGACAAAAATAAGTCTCTTTAATAATACAATTAGCAGTAGAGTTGCCAGCATTTAGACTACTGTAGAGTAGATCCGATTCTTACAAATGGCATTCAGAGGATTGCGTCTCGACATCAATCGTAAATAGGATCAGATCTGCACTAAACGGGATTAGCTCTCAGCCCGGATCACACTTTTATTTGCCTTTTATTTTAATTCAAAATAGAATCACATCTCAGGGCTTAACTCATAACTTGATTTTAAATGTAGTTTATATCTATTTTTTGCACAAACAGTTTAGCTCTTATAACATATAAGCCTTTTAGTGAAGCAAAAAAAACTCAATTCATTAGTCAATACAATATATTTACAAAACTTTCAAATTTAGTTTAGTTTTTTTCTCATTAAATAATTACAATATTTTTATAGAGAGTTAGAGTTTAGTCACAAATAATTAAAACTTTTTTAATTATAAAATTCAGGTTTTTTTGGAGAATAAATTTTCAAAACAACTACTATTCAAGAAAAGCTCAGATAATTATTAATAAACTTTTTTAGATATTTTTTTAAGACTTAGAAATTTGACGCAAATTACTCAAAGAAGTTAATTATGTGAAACACTGAAAATTAATTAAACTTTTCATTTAATGTCCTCTTTTCGTCTTATAATTGAAGAGAGAAAAAATCGACATTTTTTCATATCAAATATGAATTTTAGTGAAAGAATTTAATTCGAGAGAAATAAACTAAAATAAAACTATTGCTAAATATTATTAAAAAACAATTGAAATCAAAATCAGAAACAAATTTAATAAAGAGATTTAAATATTTTCTGATTTTTAAGCGGCGAATATAGCAGTAGTGAATGGATTCCCACAACACAAACATCAGTACCTATCGGTATGTATTTCTAATGGAAAGTTAATAGAAAATTGTATTTAGTTTTTTGACCAAAACATTTCTGACAACTTTATATCCAAATTCCCTCTAAAAACAAATCTATAAGAAAACGAATGCAAACTATTTTAAAGTCAAACTGACTTTTGTTGTTGTAATGAATGCAGAAAATAATTTTTAATAAATTTGTTTTCGGTTTTAATGTGAAAATTCAAATCTATATTTGATTCAAAAAAATTTGAACATAATTTCAATTTTATTTAATAATTTATGAAAACTTTTTTTTATTCGAAAAAACATTTATTCCTTTCGCTTGAATTGATTGCTGAGAATCGTCTCAAAAACTACTTATAATTTTTTATATATTCATATTTTAAGTTAAATATAAATGAATTATGTTTTTGTGAAAAATATTTTTTTCTTTCTTCGAATGGATATTATAATCAGCAGAAAAATAGAGATAAATTGATTGAATCGGGAAAAGACATGATTTTCATATGAGAATTCTTGGTCTTTTAGAAAATGATGTCTTTTCTGGTGTAACGGCGACTGAAATTATACAAAACTTCATTCTTAGGGCTAATCATGTGTTAAGAAATGATTACGTTTTAGAGAGAGAGAGAGAGAGAGAGAGAGAGAGAGAGAGCACATCATTCAATGCACTGATGGCTAACAAAGATGCCAGTCATCAAAACCCATCGAAAAAGGGGAAGAGAGGCAAATGATAAAAAGCCTGAATACTTGTTTATTGATTGATGTGGGACTCAGGCAGATGCGGCCCTTTTCTGCAGTTTTGTTTCAGTTGTCGGTCTCTCCAGTGTTTTCACTCTTGAAAAGAACAATACATTTCTTTTTACGTCATATAAGTTAATACAGTAATACTTGTGTTGTGACACCAAATATAAAACATTTGTTATTTATTTCGCATTTATTTTTGACTCCACTCTAAGTTTTTAACAATATTTTAGATGAGTTCAGAGTCTCTGCCCATAATATAACCGCCACTAAAACTACGTTCAAAAATCGTTTAAAGAGAAGGTATGGGAAATATGTAAACACTGAGGAATAAAATCTAAACTCATTTATCTAATGATCCAAAACATACACTCAAAAGACTAACCGAACATAAAATTTATTCTTTAAAACATTATTTAAGGTTTTCCACAGATTTTGATTTGTTTTTTATTATTACTTCAATTCGAGTTATTTTTACCAAAAGATATGTTTTGATTCAATTAATTAAATAAATAAAAAAGTATTACTTGAATTCACAAAAATAGGATTTCCATTAATTTTAGAGATAAATTTTATGGGATGTTCTGATTGTATAACTTTTCCATTAAAAAACATACAAAACATAGAAAGAGTGTCTTAAAATTGTTCGCATTTATGACAAACCAAATGATGATTTACGTTATGTAAAGAGAAAATTATTTAATTTAATGAGTTTTGAATAAAATTAGTATTTATGTTGAGTTTATTGAAGAAATGGTCTTTTATGGTGTGCTATCAATTTTGTTTGATAGCATTCGTTATATTACATGAATAGCTCATTACATGTGAACTGAGTTACACTTTAGTACTCATTTGATGCCCTCTTTTTGTGTTCATAATATGAGCCCCGAATTTCAATTACCGAAAAGAAAAGGCAAATAAAGTTTTTGCATAAAGTGTTGGCTTAAATGTTGAGAAAATAATTCAATTCAAGTAATTTATCTGCAGTTTAGCTCAATTGGCGAAACAGAAAGTAATACAAAAACTTTGTTAAGACATAAGACAACTGATTAAAAGTGAATGAATGGCAAAATGGAAACACTTTTTTTAATGTTTGACAAACGCAGTGATATATAATAAATATATTTTTTGTCTTATTTGGCAGTTTTGATGTCTGTGTTATGCCTATAATATACACCAAAATTAATAATAAGATTGTTTAACGAACTGAAAAAAGTGTTCCGTTGAGTTTGGCTGATAGCTAAATATCCTTTCGTTGATTGAGAAGTTATGCCATTCCTCTGGCTTTCAACTGTTTCTTTCTATGTTTTTCTCTGCCAATGACTCTCTCCCTTATACTCTCACTTTCCTCTTATTCTGTGTTAATCTTTCTCTTTAGGAGAACATAATTCCCACATCTCTTTAACCCAATCAACTCAAACGCACATAAAATATCGCTTGAGATTCACTCACATCTCTGACTCATAGTCTAAAAGTGAATCTAAATTTTATGTTATATTACGCTCCAAATACTAATTAATAATTTGATTTCCTTTGAGAAACGTATTCATTGTTTTTGTCTTCTATTATACGGTCGACGGTATGACTAAAACTAAGAATTCATTTTCAGAAAACATTACTCTTTTCTCTCAGAAAAATGATTTTAATTGAATTTCATAATAAACCCATTTCTTAATTTAGCGCTTCTTTTACTATCAATTTATGTTATTCTTGAATCTGATTTAATTCAATAATTTATATAACTTTACAAATACTTAATAATAATTAATTTAATTTAATTCTTATATTAAATTTTATACTCAAACAAAAGAGAGGAAAAATATTACCTAAAAGTCTTACATTAGAATAAATATTTAATTAAATATTCAATATTTAAATGTTTTGATAATTATAAGTGAATTGAAATTTAGTGGATATAAAAATTGAATTATATTTTCCATGAAATTTCGTTCACATAATTTTGGATTTTTATTTGTTTGACATTAATATCGATATATAGAGAACTGATTTTCTTTTCCATTTTGAAAATCTATCGCATGTTTTGTGTTCATTAACTTAATGTTAAAATAATGTGAAACATAATATAATAGTGAATAATTGTAATGTGTATCCACTCTGTCATCGGAGCCTAATTAGGAAAGTCAAGTATTTATCAGTTTATGGAAAAAACGATAGCACTGGTAGTTGTGGTAGTGTTAGTGCTGGCGATAGCTACTAGATATATGTTTAAGAAGTAATGCACTGATCACTGAATCATATATTAAAATATATTGAGGTTTGCATGAGATATGAGTCTGTTTTTAAGATATGCAACAAAAATAACGCATCGCTGGCAACAAGTCTTAACACTTTACTAATTAATTTGTATCACTTTCTGATCTTCTCTTTTTTCTCGATCTGTTTCTATCTTTTATGCTGTGCTATTCGACTGTACACCTAATTGATGACAGCGTGCAAACGGAAAGAGGAACAGCAAAGTGTAGCCAAATCGCCGACAGCGCCCAAAAAACCTCGTCTTGTTTTTACGGATCTGCAGAGACGTACACTCCAAGCAATTTTCAAAGAAACCAAAAGACCATCGAAAGAGATGCAAATAACTATTTCCCAACAGTTGGGTCTCGAGTTGAGTACAGTCGGAAACTTTTTCATGAATGCTCGCAGACGTAGTCAAGACAAATGGTTGGACGATGTGATGGACACCGGGTCTATGTCACCCGCATCCACATCGTCCTCATCGCATAAGGGAATGAGCTCATCCCATAAGGCCACAGCACAACAGACGTCGGTGCTGACCATCGGCAATGCGGCCATAGTTACGTGTACATAGTTTGAGGCACCGGTGCCGTCACAACACACATAGCGATCAGAACAGAATTTATTTATTACTTTTAAAATACATTATAACCAGAGTTTGCAAAACAAAATGTAACAAATATTGACTCAAAAATGTGTTATATTTTAATCAAATGATGAGTGGACTGCAGATAACACTTCAGATACTTATACTGAATGTGTTATCGATTTGATTGAATCGCTTATCAAATATATTAGTTCTGATGAAATATATACTCCAAAAACAAATGTCAGATAAAACTCAACAAAACATTTTTCGATTGTACTTAAGAAACAAAAATTATTAGAAGATTTGGTGAAGTAATTAGTTTTTTGGATGACTTTAAGATTATATAAATATATATAAAAAATTGTTCATTGATTTTAGTCATCGTTAAAAAATATTTATATATATATATATCTAACAAAAGATATGCCAATAATAAGAAGTCATTCGAATATTGAGAAGAAGTTATATAATAATAATAATAATAGTTTTGTCTATAATAAGGATTAATAATAAGTAAAACAACATTTAATAACTTAATAATAATAATAAGCTTATGAAGAGACTGATCACGAATTGAATGCAAGAAAAATTAGGAGAAGAAGAAGAAAGTTATCTACAAATTATATACGAAAGTATGGCTCAATTAATAAGTGAAGAATAACTTATTTGGCGCTCAATTAACTCAAACATTATATCCACTAAAAAATTATTGTAGTATAAAGTTTTTAAGACAATTATATCACATATTATTTCCAATTATCATAAGTTATATTTTTTGTGATTATAAGCAAAATATCATTTGGATTCGAATGGAAACACTGAATACCAATTCATAAGTTATTATCAAATGATAGATATTATTATTATTATTATTATATGGAAAGCCATTACTTAAATGAATCTCGTTTTGTGACACAATCGAGCTTTTGATGGGAGCGACACAACCAATGATTATAACCGTTATTACAGTTATCTTCGATTAAATTTTATTCATCTAATTATCCGTAAAAATTAGAATTTAAACCAAACTCTTCTAGTCTTTTATTTAAAAGTCATTAACCAATTTTACCCAAACATTCCAATTATTTATCAATCAATTGATTAATTATTTTGTTTAAAACAATTTTTTGATAATCACATTCCATTTGAAATATAATTATATTTTGTTTGATTTTAAATATATTTTGTAGTCTTTATGTTTGTTATAAATATTTAATTATTAATATTTATTGTATTTTCTCATAATAAGTCAATTAATTTATATATTATTTATTTATTGAAATTTTGTTTAAAACTTTGTTTTTTAATTTTTAAGAAATAATTTCATAGAAAACGAGTCAAACATTTCATTTGAAACACAGAGAAGAAAATAGATTTTCGTTTAACACACGAATTATATTTTGTAAAAAATAAGAAATTGAAGAGAATTTTATTTTATACTTAATTTCAAGTGATTTACTTAGTCTTTGAGTGATATAACGTTTTGTGCAATTATTTGAAGATAACCATCAGAATAAGTGGCGGCGATTAAGACTTAAACACAACTTCACTCCAGTTTTTTGACAACTCTATCGAATTGAGAGGAAAAGAGAAAACGGAAAGACATTTACGCAAAGACTATAAGAGAAGAGAGAGTAGAGAAGAGAAAAAATTAATCTGAAAATAGGAAAAATGCAATATTATTATTATTATTATTCTTATTATTATTACAAACTCAACATATAATGAGTGGCATTACTATATTGCGTGACATTTATTATCATCGGATGAAGTGATAGAACCCTTAGACACAAAAAATATATATCAATGTAAAGGAGAAGTCAATTATGTATTAACTGACAAATTATGTATTAATTTTGAAGTTAAAGAGAAAGAACAAAATCGAAACATTCGAATAATCTTGGCATAAATTTGATAGACAAGTTGCAAAACTTGCATCGAGTGAATTGGAAAAACAAAAATTGTTACCAACACTGAAATAAAGTGAACAAAAAAATAAAATGAAAAAATTGAGATAAAATATTAGACAAAATAAAAATAAAATAAAGAGAAATCATTCACTACTCCCGAGAACAGAGTTGTAAAATATGATAATTATTATAACTGTGCTCTCGATAGTGAGAGTCGCACTTCAGTCACAATTACTTAAGCAATATCTTTGTACTACAGTAGACCTCAAAACATTACATTTAAACAAATCCCTAATCACATGAAAGTATTATAATTTAAGAAAAACAAAAAATACAAAAACAAATTACAAAACAATTTTAAAACAATTTATTTTAGTTTTAATTTCGATGTTATCTCTAAAGAAAAAAATGAATTATTAATACGAAAATCAGTTTTTATTAGTAAAACAATTTTGAATGTAATGATTGAAAAAATTGATTGAAATTATTTTTTATATCGTCGCCCAACTGTCAAATCTGACTATCAATTAGAATACACGTCTTGTCTTTAGTATGTCATATCCAGGTCCATAATAGAGAATTTGCCCAAACAAACAGTATATCATTTGATTACTACTTTTTCTCAACAAAATAGCCGTACAATCATTTGATGAAAAATTAATATAATGTAATCATTTGCTCATAATGTAGATTATCAGAACAAATTAAAATATTACTAATTGAGAGTCAGTTTTGTGGCAAACGGTCTGATGATTGACAACAGTCTAACATCTGTAGAGTTTTTATCATCGATTCCTCGATTATTTTTATTCGTTTTTTCTTTTGGAATTTTAATGTCTTTTTAAATGTAATATTTCTGACGAATATTTTAGATGAAGGAATGGACAAAAACAAAACAAAAATTGTTGTTTATATAAATATATTTCAATATTGATTTATTATAATATGAAAAAATAGCTGAAGAAAAATATATAAATTGCTCTATAATTGAATTCAAACGTTGAATATAACAAAATGCTCTTAAATATAGAGATAATAAATGAGAAAAAAATTATATCCAAAAGAATAGAATACATCATAGAATATATGCAATCATTTTTTTAGATCAACTCAGCGTTAGATAAATAATATTTAATAAGATTTCAATATATTTTATGAGAAAAATTCAGTTAAAAGAGCATTAAATTGATTGTAAATATTGTACTGTAATTCAATTCATACAATTCAACAAAAACTAGTGCTTAGAAGAGAATAATAATGGGAATAATTTTTGATTTTTACTTTTTTTGTTTTCTCTCAAATTTGTTTTCTGATGAAACCTTAAAACAAACAAAAAACGCGAAAACTTTCATAACTTATAATTCATTAGTTTTACAAAAAAATAACATAAAAACTATTGAGTAATTGATAACAAAAACTCATGAAGTATTTGAATGCACTAAATATACATTTGATTTATTGGAAAGTTTGGAATATATGTACAGAACATTACATCTAATGAAACATCACTTTATAGTAAAAACGAGTTTTATTTAGATTATTAAAGAATTATAATTCAGACAAATTTCAGATTCATTTTTTAAAAATACTAAAATTCTGGTAAAAACTAGAGGTAAGTCCGAAATGATTTCTGAGGTCATCACTAAAATTGTATTATATTTGTGGATATTTGTTCGTATGAGAGGATCATTAATCGGATCACTTTTCCTCTTCACTTATTTCCAATGGTTATGGCTTTCCTTTCATTCGAATTCATCTCTCAAAGGGGATAATCCTTACGTTTGTGACTCAATATAAAGATGTAATTCAATATTTTTTCATACAAAACATCT
>LBFM01001257.1:7998-28223 GCA_000988765.1 Achipteria coleoptrata | reverse complement strand
ATAACAGACATTTTCTTAAACCTATGAGGAAAGGCTATCTTTTAAAGCTGTCAAAGTTTGCTCACAAATCTAAATTCAACTAGGTATTTGATAAAATGAGAATAATTAATCAAAACAGTTGACACATTTGTCTACTTTTATTTGAAAATTAGTTTTATTTGATTTAAAGTCAATAAAATGTTTGATTGATTTGAAAGGGATCTGAAAACTAGATTTTTTCAATAAAACACTCTTTTTGTATGAAATATAACTGTTTTTAAAGATAAACAAAAAGATATTTATTTTGATATTTTGGCGCAAATGATGTTTCGTTTCCAAACCTGACATTTATCTGAAGACATGTCATTTAGACCATTAGTCCGATACTCTGTCACCGATCAGATGAAAGACTCGGAAAATTTTAAATTAATTTTGAAATTAAATCCGATGACCAAAAGTGAAGAATCTGTAGATTCTGTGGAATGTGTTTTGAGTGGCGTTTGGTTTGGATGTGATCTTAAAATCAATGAAATAATTCACGTTTTGGACCCTAAATATGACACTCAAAACAAACAATTGATTGTCGATAACGACAATGGATTTGTTGTTAAAAGTCCGGATCTATTGATTTCGAGCACAACATTAATGTCCGCTAATTATTGTATGCGAAAGGCATGGCTTTCGGCTAAATTCAGCGGTTGGTCACAAACAAACCGATCGATGCTTATCGGAACTATTGTTCATCAGTTGTTCCAAAGTTCATGTCTTCAGAAAATTAAAGAAATCGAAGAAATAAATGAATTGTTTTTAAAAGATTTGAATAATTTTGTGAATGAATTTTATGCGATTGGAATCACCAAAACTCAAGTCATAGAAGAGGTCTCCCCTTATATTCCATCGATTTCTCAATGGATTGATAAATATATCCACAATATGTCTGTTATAGAAGACTCTGAATCTATGAATAAGTGGAGTGACAGCCAATCCAATTGTTCTAAACTTAAAGTAACCAAAGTTTGTGATATTGAAGACAGTGTTTGGAGTCCTAAATGGGGTTTTAAAGGAGTGGTAGACTTAACTGTTGAGGTGGCGATCGGTGACCATAAAGTGTGCACAAAGTCTGTGATGCCTTTGGAATTGAAAACAGGAAAGGCTTCGTTTTCAAGTGAACACATCGGTCAGGTAAGCCTCTACTCTATTATGATGGAAGACATCCAACCAATCGATGGACTTCTTCTTTACCTCAAAGACAAACCACAAATGCGTCAAATCGTAACCAAAAGAACAGTTAAAAGAGATTTAATTCAATTACGAAATGATTTAATTAAACACTTAATGAATGTAAAGTTGGGACCAAAACCACTAAACAATTATCGAATATGCAGTAAATGCGACCATTTGTTGGACTGTTCCCTCACTTTGAAGACTATCGAAACACAAAATTTAATTGAATCTCAGGTTATGTCTGAAGAGCTTATTCCGGAGGAGACCTTCCATTTGTCAGATAATGAATTGAATTTTTTTAAGAAATGGATTTCATTATTGAATTTAGAGACCATTGAAGTCAACGAAAGAGATATCGACTTAAAAGTCGGGTTTTGGACCGAATCGTCAACTATTAGAGAATCCAAAGGATTATGTTTTGGAAGACTTACCCTTTTAAGACATTGCGACGATTCGGTAGTTTTTGTCAGATCTGATAAATTTTGTGGGGATTCACAGGATTTGATTCTATCCGATAGTGTTATGCGTCGGTGGGAAAGAGTGGTCATTAGTATAGACAATATTAAAGACAACTTTGATGTGAAGCCAACCAAACGAATCGCACTCTCAATGGGTTTCATTAAAAGTATTGATACAAAACAAATAGAATTAGTTTTAGACAAAAGAGTCAATCGTTTGCCTCAAAATGGTTTGTTCCGAATCGACCACTTGTCCAACAGTGGAATGATTTCCAGTAATTACACAAATTTATTGCGATTAATGGACTCGAGTGACATTCAGTCAGAAAATCTGCGGCACATAATAATAGGTCAGAGACGGGTCCAACACATAAACAAATTGAAGCGACAAATAGTAACAAAAGGAAAGCATATTTTGAAAGCACTGAATCGCGTCCAACAGACCTCTATTCTTAAAGCACTTTCAACAGATAGTTATCAATTACTTCGAGGAATGCCCGGCGCCGGCAAAACGCAGACCATTGTAGCAATGATTAGACTTTTGGTGGCTTTGGATCAGTCGGTTTTGATCACAAGCTATACTCACGCGGCGGTCGATAATATACTATTGAAACTCAAAGAACATACCATTGATTTTCTTAGAATTGGTTCTGAAAAACGGGTTGACCCCGAACTCCATTCATATACTGTTTCCGCTCAAACATCCAGTTTGAAGACAGTCGAAGAATTAGAGAACTATTATTCGAACGCAAAAGTGGTGGCCTCGACCTGTTTGGGAGTCTCCACTCATCCTATATTTAAGCGCAGAATTTTTGATTATTGTATAGTAGACGAGGGCTCACAAGTTCTTTTGCCCACTTGTTTGGGACCGCTATTCCACTCCAATCGGTTTATGTTAGTGGGAGACCCCAAACAGTTACCTCCTGTTGTCCAAAGTAAAGACGCAAAAGAGGGAGGACTCGACCAAAGTTTGTTTGTTTTGTTACAAAACGATTCGAACACAACTGATCTCACGATTCAGTACAGAATGAACTCTGAAATTATGAGAATCTGTAATGAATTGACTTATAATGGAGTTCTCAAATGTGCTAACCTTCAGATCGCAACACAAACACTCACTGCAATCGATTTGTCGTATTTGAGTGCAAACAATTGGTTATCACAAGTGTTGGCAACAGATCTCAACAAATCTGTTATATTTTTAGACACCGATTCGATTCCAGCGCCAGAGGTTCGCGATATTAAGGGAAAGGTATTCAATGAAATGGAAGTACAAATCGTTAAAACAATTGTCGAAAACATTTTGAAATTCATTGAAATAACGGCTCAAAGAATTGGAATCATTAGCCCATATCAGCGTCAGGTGAGACAACTCAGACAATCAATTGGTGTCTACTCTGTGGACATCAATACAGTGGATCAGTTCCAGGGAAGAGATAAAGATATAGTGATTTATTCGTGCGTTAAAAGTAATTCATACGACAATTGTATGGCCACTGAAATACTCAACGATAGAAGACGTCTGAATGTGGCGCTGACCAGAGCTAAGAAAAAGATGGTTCTAATCGGCAGTAAAAACACTTTAATTAAATTCAAACCATTTTATGAACTCTTTTCGATTTTAAGAAGTGATCAGATTTTGTCACTCATTTCTAGTGATTTTGATTTCAGTTTTTAATTTATTTTTAATTCAAATCCATTGAAATTATTTTTTTAAAAGTTATGTAAAAAACAATTTAATTGTTTTGTCTATAATTTTAATTAATATTTTACTGTTTTTAAACAAAATATTATTACGAATAAAATTTGAATTAAAATGAAAACTAATTCAATTGAGCGCTGGTTTTATTCGAACAACTGTTGTGTTGATCCAAATCCTACGATATATTCATCGGTTTAGGCGAACACTTGGTTTGATCCGAGAAACTGGTGGTCGAGTCCAACCACTTTGACATTAGAGAAGATCGAGTGTTGACCGTAACTCACTGTTTGCTGAACATCGCATTCGACTTTTCGAGTGTTTGAGTGAATATCAAAATTATTTCAATTGAATGAAAGTAAACTTCAATGGATTGACTCAAAAACAAAATTTTGTGTAGAAATAAAAAAGTGTTTTTTATTTATTTTTTAATTAAACATAATTTAAATATAATTTAAACATTATTTTTATAATTAAATAAATGAGTGACACATCCATTAACTCTCTATAAATTGTCGTCAGACCAGACAACGTCTGTTTCACTCTCATCGAGGTCTTCATCAGAGGGTGGAATGTCGTCTCCTTCGTTGTCATGAGTAGAGCTGAGGTTATCGTGTGCTGACTGTTCCAGTCTTTGGGAACATTCGCTTGAATTGCGATAACAGAGTTCTAAACTATTTTTTTGGAAATTATAATGAATTGAATTAAATATTGAGCTATAAATCAATTGATAGCATACTTAGTGACAATACTTCGATGGTGTGAAGCCTTCTCTGAGTCATTCTTCTCAGTGTAACATTCAATCAACAGTTTATGTAACTTAACGTTACTTTCTGTGCATTCAATCGCTTTATTAAGTCTTAATATAAATTAATTTAATTATTGGAAAATAATTGAAAACATTTATCAAAGAATACATACATTTCTATCGCTTTATCGAAATTCTTTTCATCTGAATATATATTTGCTAACAAAAAGACTGCACTCAAATAACCCGAGTCTTGTTTGACAACTCTTTCTAAAGCTTGTTTTGCTTTAGATTTTTCATTATTTATCGGATCCGATAAGAATACAGATGCGAACAACTGTTCAAAACAAAAACAATTAATAAATAAATAATTTACAGACATTTCAATTCACAGTTAAAGTTCTGGGAGAGTGTCCTAATGTTTTGAGTGCCATATTAGCCATATTTGCCGCCATATTCTTCTGTTTTTCAGACAAATAACAATCAGCCAAACACTTGAGGGGTTCAAACCGATGCGGAGCAATGCTGTGCGCCTCTTGGAAACAAGTCTTCGCTTCCTGTGTCTTGTTTTCAGATAAAATCATTCCTTTGAGTAGAAGTGATTCAATAGAGTTATTGCTTATCGAAGAGGCCTTCAAACAAATCGATTAAATCATTAAAAATTTACTCAAAAATTAAAATATAATATAAATTACTTTTTGAGCGAAGAAAAGAGCTTTTGAGTCCTTTCTATTGGATAGGAAACAATAGTAGGAGAGGGCAATCCATGGCTCAGCCACTGAATCATATGTATCACATCTTTGGATTAATTGATTCGACAGATTCTCTAACTCTTTGATGAGATTCTCTTTAGCCAAAGAAGAAGAATAAAAATCTAGACCTCTGATGAGCATCGGATCCGATGAAAACGCTTTACGGAAGAGAGGAATTGCTTTCTTATATTCTCCGGTATAATAATAAGCTTCTCCTAAGGACAGCATAATCTCAATGTTGTCTTTGAATTGTGAACTTTCATGCAATTGACGCAAAAGAGAGATAGCGTTCGTCACCTGAACTGAATTGAGGTAAGAGTGGGCCCGAATCCATGTATTCAACCAACTCATAGATGGAATGCTAGCGATGGCAGTGTTTACTATACTTAAGATGTCATTAACCTTAACCTCTAATTTAATTAAATTAATAATTGCTGTCAAAGCAAAGGGAGACTCTTTGAGCACTTCTTTAAAACAGTTGACAGCACTGGGATTCTTATCTAATCTATAGATCTCACCCAAAGCCATATTAATTCTTGCGTTTCTCTGAAACAAATCAAACAAATTATTGACACAAATATTGAGATTAAGTCACAGAAGACTTACATGTTTTGGAGGAATACTTTCCAAAACAATGGATGCGTTTGAATACTGTTGTAGTTTAAGATAACATAAATGTATTTGATATTTGACATCAATCTCTGAACTCAAATCATTTGATCCGTTGTTCTGATTCTTTCTTTTAGTTTTAGGGGTATTCTTCTTAAGTGATAGCGCCCTATGATATACGCGCTGACATCAAAAGCAATACACAATTAGATCTATTTATCAATTAATTCTCAATTAATCTAAACCTCAGCCCTTCGGTAGTCTTTGGTTTTGTAGAGGGCGTCCCCATAAAACAGGAGTACTTTATATTCATTTGATGGCGAAAATAGTTCAGAAGTGGACTCCAATTGCGGTAATAATAAATTTAACTAAAATTTAAGTACAAAAATAAATTTAATTTTTCAAAAATTAATGATTAAAATGTGTTTACAAACCAATTGAACCAAATTAGTGAACAACTGATCCGAATGTAATTGTCTTATTTGATCGAAAAGGACTGACATTTTGATCACAAATTAATTAAAAATCAAACGACAGTTAATATAATCAAAACAAATAATAATCAAAACTATAAGCAAATAATAGATGGCATTATGTGTTTGGCATTCACTTCATTAATAGTGCGAACAAAAGATAAGACATTGAAGTGACAAATGTTTGTTTCGCTTGAAATTCTCCGACAGAAGAGTTATTTCTTTCAGTGAATATATAATAAAATATTTGTAGCGCTCGTTATTTGTATGCATTCTCTCAATATTATTCTCAGTTAACAATTCCCTGATTTAGTAAAAAAGTGACTCTAATGTGATTTGTTTTGTTGACATAATTCTTAACAAGCAATTCAGTGTTAGAATGTCTGCATCAGAAATTTAATTTTCTAAATACAATTCAAGTATCTTGATACAATAAGTTAAGCAAATCAACTTTCTTATATCAATATTAGAATTTTATTTTCATTACTCTATGTCTTTATCTCACACTTTAGACATAGAATTTGAGTAATAGATTGGAAATATTCTGTAATCGAAACAAGTGTACAGAATAAAAGTGATCTAGACTAAGTGTTCAATTTGATGTTCTTCAACAATCTATTTGCTAGGGCATTCACACAACTTCTGTTGATAACAATTCCTAATTATGTTATTTTGATTCAATGTTTGATAATTGAATTTATTTGAACCAAATCTGAAAAATCATTGAATTATCGAAAAAGTGTTGAATTGTATTGATTTGTATTGAATTGTATGACAACTATTCAAATATAATCAATGATTGATTGCATAACAAGTTATGTAATAATGTTTACAATAGTATATCATATGATTTGACTGTTTGTTAATATTTTTATTGCACACAATTAATGATTAATAAGTTGTCATAAATTGTAATCAAATTTAGTCTCAAATTTGACTGAAATTTATATTATTTTTAGTTTTATATCTGAAAAATAGTTATATAAAAGAACCAAAACTAAGGATTGCCTCAAGAATTGTCTCAAAAACACAATTATGGGGAATAAGTCAGTGAAGACATTGAAGTCAGTTCCCTATCAATCAAATAATTTGCAAAATTATTTTGAATATAACTCAAAGAAGTTACGATCGGATCCGTCACTATTCGCGGCCATCGATGCAAACGATTGTTACCGAATCCGACAGCTCTTAAAGAGTGGTCACAGAATCAACAAAAGAGATGCAAATGGTTTGACAGCTCTTCATTTGGCCGCCATTAATGGCAGCGAAGAATGTGTTGAACTTCTTATTGAGTTTAGAGCACAACTGATGTGCTGTCCTTTAAGACAAACTCCATTACATTTTGCGGCAATAAATGGCACAAAAAATATGATAAACTCTTTAATAGATTACGGATCTGTTATTAATGCCAAGGATTCGATGGGATCGACACCTTTGGGGAGTGCTGTTGATGTCAACAACGAAGAGACTGTGAGAGCTCTTCTTCTAAGAGGAGCAGTACTTCATCCGAGTGTTTGTGTGTCTGCCCTTCAGAAAGGGTTTTGTGATATTTTGAGATTATTATTGAATTTTAGACCAAAAATATTGGAATCAATAAATTTAAAAGACTTTTGTTTCACTCGAGTGACTGTTTGTGGACTTAAAATACTATATTTTGCCGGATATTCATTCGATGATAACTTCATTGATCGGATCCGACCATTAAATTGGAGCGATTATTGTCTGATCGGAAGTATACGCTTACCTCCAGAGCATTACAATCAAGAACTGGATTCACAAGAATTTAAATTATTTATCGAATGGTTTGAAAACAGATCGAAACCAAAATCACTGAAATGTTTGTCGAGAATTGCGTTCAGAAACTCTTGTAATCAAAATATAGATAATGTTTTCAATGAATTAAATGTTCCAAACGTTTTGAAACAATATTTACTTTTAAATGATATAAAACACTAAATTTTAAATTTATTTTAATTATTTTATTAATTTCTTAACAATAAATTTGTATTTAATTTGATTTTAAAAATTAAAATTATGTTGAATTCAATTTTAAGTTTAGAATAGATTTCAGATTATATTTAAGACAATCATTTGAACTAAAGAACTATCAATAAAAGTGATGGCAGAAAGAGAACAATTACCCTGGGATGACACAGAATGGCCAGGAGCTATTCCTCCAGGACAGGATTATAGAACGGGGCAGGAATTCACTCGGGATCAATTCAGAGAACAGAGTAATGTAGAGTATTGGAGGTATAGACCACTATTGGAACTCCAAATCCAGATTAGAACTCTTGAGAACGAAGACAACACCGAATCCCATAATATGGCGCAAAGACTTCGAGTAATTTTAAATGATTTACACGACGAACACAGGGCTCGAATGAGTCAAAGGCCTTCACCGGGAACTGCCCGAAGAGTATACTCGGGAGCTACTCTTCCGCCCTCAGCAATAAGTGGAAGGATTACTGGAGGAAACTTTCCGCGAGCGCCAACTGTTTCAGATATTCATCGGGGGTTCTCTCAGATGACTCCAAGAACTCAAAGTATGTTACAAGAGAGACATGATTTGGCACTCAGGGAAAGAGGGTATCCCAGAGGTATAAGAACTGAGCAAATCGATAGAGATATGGATCATTTGCGTAGATATGATTTTGGTCTCCCGAGAGAACCCTATAGACATGAAATGAGAAGAGGGGAGGGTTTAGATATCGATAAGTACAGGACTGATATGCCTCGAACTCTTGCCAATAGATTTAGAGAAATAAGCGATAAATCTCGAAGGGATAGACAACAAGATTCTCATTACACAAGACTGGCCAGTCGTGAGGTCTGGAATCAGAGACAATTAGATAAGAAATACCGTCCCCGACCCCCAATACAACAGCCTCGACAACACGTATTTGGGCCCCAAGAGCCTCGACTTAGGACGGAATGGAAATCAGAAGCGAAAAAAGTGTTGCCCTTTGCAATGGTTGAGAGCTATTTCGATGAACCAATTGAACCAGTACCAACCAGTACTCCGCGATCCAGGAGTCATCACACCAGACCACTCTCCCCTATTCCTGAGTCCAGAGTACAAAGATTTACATCAGGTATGAGACAAATGTTTAGAAAACCAGGTGTTCCTTTAACTCCGGGAACAGCACAACCTATTAGTAGAGAACGGTCCTGGTCTAGAAGTGGACCAGATCTTTTTGGAGAGCAGAGTATGGGAGAGCCATCGAGTGATCGTTCTGCTCAATACTTCAGTCGGTCAATCAATATACCAACCCATCCATATAGGGTTCCAAGAGAGAGTATTGGAGGCAGTTTTCAGGCTTCACCTAGACCACCCTATACGGGGTCGCGTCCTTCAGTCGGCCAAAGACTTGCAAATAGATATGTGAGAGAAGCCAGAAGTCAACCACAATATCCTCGACAACAAAGATTACAAATGAGAAGAGAGAGCAGACCTTTTAGAGAAGATGAGGAAAGACTCGATTTCGATATGTCAGAGGACGCGACCACTTGGCATCGCGACCCTTGGCATGGATATAGAGATATGCGACCTAAACAGTGAGTGAAACTCATTTTATCCTTCAATTTAGGACTAATTATTGAATTAAAAGTAAGAAAAAGTATTGATTTTTCTTAAAATTAAATTAAAACACTTTTCTTAAAATAATTTCAAAGAATAAATAAATAGATTCTTTCAATCTATAAATAAGCTTGTTAAATGCTCAATGTCAATCAATATTTAAACTCTAAAATGAGTAAGGTGACAAACTTTAAAATTTAAAGTTTAAAGAGCTTATTATCAAACGTTGTTTATTTAAAGGGACGCCAAAAGACATGTGCTTTCAATGCAGACGTCTTTTGCTGTGAAATAATACGTTTGGTTTCGTTTATTCAGTAATTATTTAATTGTTTTGTAATAAAATTAATACAAAATTAATTACTTTTATTGTAAGAAATGGTATCTCAAGAAGAAGACAACCAAAATGTGATCAAAGAATTGGAGACAAAAATAATACAACAAATTGAGGTCTTTTTTATTTTAATACTTTTTTCGGCTTTAAATTAATGTTTTTATTTATTTAATGATTTTTTAGTATTATTTTTCGGATATAAATCTGAGTAGAGATAAGTTTATGAAAGAGTTGTTGACAAAAGACGAGGGATGTATGTATTTGTTTGACATTTTTATTGATTTAAATACTTATTGATTGTCTTGTGGTCAGGGGTTTCGTTGGAGACATTACTCACATTCAAACGTCTCAAGTCTTTGAGTGAAGACAACACTCTTATTATTAATGCATTGAAAAAATCTGATTCAAAACTATTGGAAATAAGCGAATCTGAAAACAAAATTAGGAGATCTTTAGATAAACCTCTCCCTAACTATGACGACAACTACACCCAACAGTTCAATGAAAGAACTGTTCACTTAAAGGGCTTTCCTGTCGACACTAAATTAGATGATGTGATGAACTTTTGCCGAAAGTTTGGTTCAGTCGAAAACATCGAAATGAGGAGACATTTCAAATCAAAAGCTTTTAAGGTTTACTTTATTTACTTTTATTTGATTTAAAGTCTAATCTAATTATATCTCAAAAAGGGATGTATTTTTGTCACATTTGTTAACAAAGAAGACGCTCAGAAAGTGATTGATTCCACTGAACTCAAGTATTCAGATAAAGATCTGTTGCGAGAAAATAAGTAATTTATTATTTATTAAGAGTTGATTTGATAACTGTTTTTAAAATCAATTTTTGTCTACTTTTAGAGCCAATTATTTTTTGAGAAAAAAGGAATTCAATGAGAAAAAGGGTTCGAAACGAAACTCAAGGAATGATAAACCGGTTAAAAAGGATTTAAAATCTGAAGAGACCACCGAAGAAGGAGGCGATCAGCAAAAAGAAACAAAACAAGAAGAAGGAGAGGATGAACAGATGACCGATCAAACAAAATCTATAGTCAAGTTTGAAGGGGCAGTCCTTAAATTGAAAGGACTCGACGATAAAACTAGATTTTCAGATATAAAGAAGTTTTTCCAACAGTACGGGAGAGTGGCGTACGTCGAAGACGTCAAACAAAATGAAGTATTTGTTATAATTGGATCCATCCTTTGATTTGATTCTATAGTTATTTAATTATTTTTAGAGTTTTGTTCGCTTTGATGCTAAGGACGGCGCAAAAGAAGCCCTCAAAAAGGCTAAGAATGAAACTCTGGTCAAAACTGAAGAGAGTCAGGACTCGGAGGTAACAAAAACTGAAGAGAGTCAGGACTCGGAGCTAACAAAAACTGAAGAGAGTCAGGACTCAGAGTTAGTCAAAACTGAAGAGAGTCAGGACTCGGAGGTAATCAAAACTGAAGAGAGTGAAGACTCAAATGTAGTAAAAGTTAAGATCAGTGACAAAGAAGTGACCGCAGAATTATTGACTGGTGACGAAGAACTCCAGTACTGGACTAATAATGAGAAAACAAGAGCTGAAAACAACAAAAAGAGGGCCCAAAAGAAAAAAGAATTTTACGGAAAGGGAAGGAAAGGCAAAAACATGTGGCAAAGTATGCAATCAATTATTCATTCAAAACAAAAAATTAAATTGAATTCTATTAATAGGAGGCCGTAAGAGAGGATATCAGGGATCGGGTGATAGGAATGGCAAGCGATCTAAGGTTGAAGATTCTGACTAATAATTTATTGGATGATTGAACTCTAATTCTGACTTATGTTTGTTCTTAACGTCAAATATTTAAACAATTTTTAAATCATAAATTCATTCAAATTTATTCTATAATTCAGTTTAAAAGAAAAATATTTTGATTTGTTTTCAAAAAAACTGAAATATTATTAGAAGTGAATCACTTCAAGTGATTAACTGTTTTATCGATCCTATTATTTAACTCATAATAACATTTAAATTGCATTTTATTTCTTGATTTTGTTTATCTTTTCATTAGATTTATATTCATATGTATTCTCTTATCCAAAGAAAAATCTATTTTTTCCTCTTTTCCTGACATTAATTAAAGACAAAAATATTTTTCGATTCAATACTGAAATATAAATCTTTTGAAACGTTTAAAGAATTTATTCAAATGAAAGGTTGACTTCAAGTCGACAAACGTTTAGAATTAGTAATTGATATAACTGTGAGTTAAAGGTATGTTAGAGACTAAAGTAGAGGTCAATTACATGAATCAGTTGAATGAGCCTTTGAGAAGAACTGCTGGTTTAACCTGTACTCAACTGTGGAGAACAGGTGTAACCTCCAGTTCCGCCTCAGGCGTCTAAACAACTTATTTAGTATTTGTTGACGATTTTTGGGATTTATATTTGATTGCGTTATGCATTGCATGGATGAGTAAAATACTGGTCCTATTTTTCACTCTTAGAGCCATTTTTTCACTCATTTGATATTCTTATCGCTGATCGGGTCAGTCAAACACGAATTCCTGGATTGACTCGCATTCAGTCAACTATTCTGTTCTTATGTTTGGCTGAACACAAATGTGTGAGAACTCAATCAAATCTATCGACAGCTAAACTTATGGCTGTCCTTCAGCTGTCAGCAAAAGACTAACCAAACGTAAGAATAGATTAATAAATAGTAAATTTGTTTAGAATTGGACTCAAATTTAAGTGAATCCAAATGTGATCAACAAATTGATTGACTAATAACTCCCACAAACCAATTAAGGAATGACTGAATTTGAAAAGTTAAGGAAAAGTCTATTGAAAAAGGGGGAACTCTATGAAGATAATGACTTCCCGTGCATACAATCTTCTGTCTTCTATCACGAAACGCCTCCCTTTCAGTTCGTTTGGAAGCGACCGAAAGAGATCTGTTCTCAACCGATATTTCTGTCGGAATCTCAAAATAGTTATTTTAATTTGAGTCCCGGAAAACTGGGTTAGTATTGACTCAAATGTCGTGTTTTCATTGGGTTTATTAGTTTTGTTGACTTACCTTACATTCGGCATCAGGTGATCAATGGTTTGCGTCTGTTATCGGATGTTTGAAAACATGTAAAGGATTATTCTATAGAGTAGTTCCCGCCGACCAGAGTTTTGATGACGAAGAGTATTGTGGAATGTTTCGGTTCAGAATATGGCAAGTCCTCTATTTGTTTGCTTTTATTATCTCCTATTTTATTCTGATTTAAATGAAAGCACAGGTGGAATGGAGAGTGGAATGAGGTTTTGATTGACGACAGACTGCCCACAGTTAACAATAAATTGATTTTTATCCAAACGCTTCACGGAAACCAATTCTGGTGTTCACTCCTCGAAAAGGCTTACTCTAAACTTCATGGAAGTTATGAAGCCCTCAAATATGGAAACTCTTTGGACGGTATTTCCATATTTGAATTAATTGTTTGTAAAAAGATTTTTATTCATTTAATTCATTAAACTTAAGGTTTGGCTGATATGACGGGAGGTATAACAGAATCAATCAGTATTAAAGACCCGACACGTCTGAGCGATATTCTCAATAAACTTCTGAATATGACTTCAATTGTCACTTCTATTGTCCAAAACGAGAGCTCAAACGATAGGGAAAGTCGTAACCAAAATAGTGATCGTTTAGCGAACGGAATATCGATTACTACTAATTATAGAGTAATGGCTATCGAAAAGGTTGAGACAATAAATGGAGATATCGTTCAATTAGTAAGACTTCGCAATCCATTGGGTCTGTCCAATGATTTTATTGGCTCCTGGAATAAGGACTCCATTGAGTGGAAGAGTGTTTCAGACGACACTAAAAATAAACTCAATAAGAAGTATAACATCGAAGGAGAGTTTTGGATGACTTACAACGAATTCGTTAAAGTGTTCACTATTTTAGAAGTCATTCATTTAGACTTTGAGACGAGTAAAGATGAGCCCAGTCTCAGGGGTCGACAGCACTGGCACATGAAGTTCTTAAGGGGATCTTGGAAAAAAGGTATCTCCAATTATACTAATTTAATGCTAAATAAAACTTTGAAATTATCGATCGATAGGAGTGACAGCCGGTGGATGTCGTAACAATTTTGACACTTTCCATATCAACCCTCAAATACAAATATTTTTACCCGAAAGCGATGATATAGTCATTTGTTTAAATCAACATTTATTACTTGAGGCCAAAGTTATCGGATTCAGTATTTATAACTCACCCGCAAAGTTGTCGACACCTAATAATAGTGACAATCGTTTAGACAAATCATTCTTCAAAAAGAATAAATCGCTTTTAAGTTCTTCGTATACTAACAGCAAATATGTTGTAATGCGATCACTACTCGAAACTGGATCTTATGTTTTACTGCCGACCACTTATGAGACGGGTATTTATCATTTTGACCTCAATTTATATGAGTGACTAATAATCAAAAATATAGGACAAGAGGGACAGTTCTCACTTCGGGTTTACTCATCGAAAACAATAAAATTAAAATTAATGGATTACATTCCAGCCATTATAAAGCCAGCCATAAGTAAAGCTCCGGTATCTTTTGATCAAAAGTTTGCTCAATACGAGGCTCTGTTCATGCAATTGGCTGACGAACACAAAACTATAAATGCATTTGAATTACAAGAACTTCTGGAGACCTGTTTGCCAAATGATTACGTCAAGTCTTGTGCCACTCTTGAAGTTTGTCGTCAAATAGTCATAACATTAGAGGTTCGTTACATTACAATATTTATCACTCAACCAGTAATTCATTTATTAATACATTTGAAAACAAATTGTAATTATAGGCCAACGGAACGGGTCGTCTCCGTTATAATGACTACAAGAATATAATGTGTTCGCTCAGGAATTGGCAAAACACTTTCAAAAACCATACCAAAGGAACGGCTGGAATACTAAGAGCAGAAAAACTGTATGAAGCGCTCAATGATATTGGTTTGTGATAAACATATATGTGATTAACAGTTATTAACACAAATTCCTATTGATTGGGGGGTTTGGCACAGGTTTTCAATTAAATACAGAAATACTTTCATCGCTTGCCTTAAGATATATGAGAAAAGACGGAACCCTACGTTTCGGAGACTTTGTTTCTGCAATTCTTCATTTGGTAATGGCTTTCAATGTATTTGAAAAGAAAGATCCGCTCCAAAACGGATACATTAAGTTAACTCTACCGGAGTTTTTGAAAGCTTCACTTCAATAATACATAAATCATTTGATTGTCTACCGATTCGGTGCATAAAATGTCATAAAATTATGTCTTCAGAGAAATATATTTATAAATAATTTAATATATTTTTAATAAAACGCTAAAAAATATGAGATTTCATATAAATTGAGTTTTGATTAACGTATAGAGAGGTTCAAAATTAATTGCAATCAATTGATAGCTATTCGACACATCTATGAGTCCGTCGCTATCGAAGCGATTCTTTCCTTCATTAAGTAATTTATTGCGATTGGGGTTCGGCTTTTCAGAGCTGTGTTTCAACATAAGGCAACGGGAGATATGAGGCGACCATCGCGTTAACACTAATGACTTGTCTTTAATTCGGTTACTAAAGTCATCGTCTTCTCCGCCCCAACCCTCGAACTGATTGGAGTAACCGTTAACTAATTGGTATTGAGTTTTAGTGATAGCCACCGCTCCTCCCAACAGATCCGGATATATCAATACATATCTGAACTTATCTAATGCGGAACACATGTGTCGGGGCTGTTGTGAACAGTAATACAATTGTTTTTGATTGGACGGCAATAAATCGATGTCATGAAAGATAAAACAACAAAATCTGTCCAATTTGTTGGCCTCAATGAACCCCACATTAAATAGTTTTCCTCTATTGAAGGCTTTGGTGTCGTTCTGTTCCACAATAAATATCGTGTAATCTATTAATTGTCGGCTTAAGAAACGATGGATGTGTTGAACAAATATAGACAAATGGGTCCACCGATCGCGAAACGGCACAATTATGGCCACTCTTTGCGAGGACATACATTCTCGAGGCTCATGTCTACCCCCGCGACTGATATCATATATCGCTGGAATGGATTCAATCAATTTGTGGTCAGTTTTGGTCAAAACATCAAAATATTCAACTGATTATCAAATGAGAAAAAAAGATAACTTTTGAGAAAAATCTTACGAAAAATTACTTATAAATGAAATATATTTTACCCAAATTGGGTGCAATCAATGGACAGTCATTTATTTGGTTTGTCTTTGATTTAGAATTGTTTCGACAGATCTCGAGATCAGATTCAATGTCATTATCACTAATTTGTTTGTAACCATTTGTTCTCCAATTGGGATAAAATAGGGGCCAAATAGAGGCCCAACACATGAAAAGCAATAAAAATACTTCAAAATTATTTAAATTACTTAACATTTTTTTCATCAACTTTTCAATCAATTTAAACATAATTTACATTATTTTCAAAAACAAATGTTTTCCTAAAATTAATAGCTTTTAGACTATAATTTCAATAACAAATTGAGAACATTTTGATTGAGGCAAAAATAAAGTTGAATAAAAAGTTGTTAATATTGTTAGAATGATCAAGTTCACTAAATCCAGATTAATATTTCAAATGAATAAAAGTTAAATTTATTATAAAAGGCTAACATTGAGAATATAAGTGTAATACAAAGATAACGTTACACTAAATGATAGTTATTTTGTGTGCCTTTATATGCCGTAAACGACTAAAAAGTAGAGTTCACTAAAATAGTGTTATTTTGTTTATGGAGTTAACAGTTGTAATGCATTTGTCAATAAAAGAGATGAAATATTTATATAAATATTTAGCCTTTAAATGTGTTTTTATTTGTTTTGTTTAATTGTTTTTAATTGAATTTATAACTTGATTTCAACAAAATGTTATGAATAATAAATTGATTGAAAACAACGAACAGCTGTTATACTCAATAATAGTTTAAATGTTTGATTATATTCACAATAAATCCATTCATTAGTCAATAAAATAAAAACCAAAAATTTTCATCAAAATAATTGATTTTGTATTTAAAGGTAAACCATTTTCTCATTGTTTTACCTTTTATTTAATCGTTTATTTTATTCATTTTAATTCACTTATTATTTCATTGGCTTTAATTTTTGACTTTAATTTGATTTTTACACTCATTTTTCATTTTAAATATCAAATTCTGTCTATTTTTTGAACAGAATATTCTTTAACTGTAATCCTATTTAATCAAATGTTAATTAAGTGTTAATCTTGTTAGTTTTGTTAGTTTTGTTCCTCTTTACCAATAATAATCTCGTTTATGGCAAAGAGTACTAATTTTTTGAACTTTAAATAAAAGCAACTGCTATTAATTTCAGGCAATTAACGGAATGTGCTTTCAGTCAATTGAATGGAGGTTTTGGTGAGTCTTATAATAAAATTTTATTTTATTTAATCCAATCTTAGATTTATCTTTTAATTGAAATTTTGATTACAAATTTCACTAAAATTGCATTCAATTAATGTAAAAATAAATTCATTAGTTTTTTCAAAAAAGAGTTTCCTTCAAATGAATACTCCAATGAAACCTATTTTGAAAAGTAGTGGAAAAATAAAAGTTGTGATAACATTGAACTAATTGGACACAAATCTCATAATTCTTCGCCCAATTATAATATATAAACACATTATTTAACAAAAAATTGAGCAAGGTTATTATTAAACCTATCAGGTATTTTCGCAGTGCTTCACAATTTAAAAAAATTACACATGAAATCCAGTCAGTTGTGCCCCACTTCCATGTCTTTCAATTTTCCATTTGTATAATTGATTTTAAAAAACAATAGATATTTTCATTTAAACTAATGTTAAAATCAATCCAATTCTATAAACTCTCTATTTTTGTAAATTATTTCATTACTTATTAATTAAAATTATGATCAAAAAAAATTGTGAAAATACCTCCAAAATAATAGCATCCATTCTTCAGAATAGAAGGTTGAGCTAAGATATGGATTAAAAATAAATATTCTGTCAACTTTTAATATTACCCGGACAATCATGTATCAAGACAACTGGATCCTGTGTTTATAACTGACTGGATAAATTATATTTTCTTTTTAAGAAAAGTGTTTAAAAGATTCAACGAATATTAGTTACTATAATATCTTTTAGTTTGAAAATTTTGAATAATTAGTTAAATATAAAAGTGGGTCAGTTTTATTGTTTTTCAAGTTCATACACTTTTCAGTAGTTTTTAGTCTTTAAAAGTAATTTTTTTTATTACAAAATTTTTATGTTTATAATAGTCATCAAATTTAATTGATTTTTAGAGAAGGCTATAATCAAACCAATTAATTATATCATAAAAATTTATTATTATTTCTCAATATATTTCTCAGAATTTTATTATTATTATTATAACCTATATTTTCCAAGAATTATTGAAAATTCAGACCTATATTCTCACTCTTTTTAAGAATTTAATTAAGAAGTTATTAGAAGTTATTCTGTTTTCTCATATAAATGCTAAACGACTCCTGAATTTTAATTTATTTTTTTATGTAATTTTTATTTTGAAAGATTCGGAATTTTATTTTGTTATCGAAAAAACATTTAACATAAATATGTTTTTATGATAACGACAGGGAATTACATCTCTATCTGCGGTTAATGTGGTCACAAATAATGTATTATTCATATCTATAATAACTTTTGAGGAATTTTTCATTTCGCATGAATTGCCGATTCTTTTGTCAATTTATATCATATAAAGTGGCGTTTATTCGCCCTCTGGTGAGACACATACCATAACCAGGCGTCGACTGAATCACAGAATATTCTCACTGTTTGTGTGCTCTATATTATTGTTACTCTAGTATTACATGTCTTTCCACCACTGAATTCATGCGTCCAATGTTTATGTGACGCAATTATAGGCAAATTGTGGTCATTTAGACCCGAAATAATGGGTTTGAATGAACCACACATTCACTCCAAACGTCACGAATTATGATAATTGTATATATATTTCAAAGTTTTAAACGAATTGCTAACAATTTTATGTAATATCAATGAATTGATTAATATTAGCATTTGATTAATAGATAACTAATATTTGATTCTTTTGTTTTTGTATTGAAGGGTTCCGGGGATTCACATTACAGCTATAGTCAGCCCTCATCTGACCTGTCATTAAATGATGAAAGAGAAGCGATGAGAAGGGAAACCGAAAGACAGGCACTGACTCAGTTGGACAAAGCGAGGGTAAGCTATCGATCCGATTCTCAGTGAATAACTGTTTTCTAAATAATTGATAAGTAGAGCACAAAAACGTGATTTTCAGACACTAATAAGTTTTTTAATTAAATTATAATACTTTATATTTCAGTCAAAACCGGTTGCGTTTGCCGTTCGGACAAACGTATCATACGATGGAAGTCTTGATGACGACTCTCCAATCCATGGATACGCCATTTCTTTCGGAATTAAAGACTTCTTACACATCAAAGAAGTAATAAACAAATATTTAAGTCATAATTGAATCAAATTCTGGATAATTATCAATAGAAATACAACAACGACTGGTGGATCGGTAGACTTGTCAAAGAGGGCAGTGATGTCGGCTTTATTCCCAGTCCCGTCAAATTAGAGATTCTTCGTCTCCAACAAACTCAGACGTCTCGAAGTAAACTCTATTCAAGTAAAGCCAACTCCGGTTCTAATTTAGGAGGACTTGTAAACGATGTCCTCATTAACTCGCGTTCATCCAATTCTGGCGGTTCCAGTCCTCCGACACCCGGTATTACAAACTTAAGAATTTATGTTTTAATTTTTAACTAAAATTATTGTGATTTTTGTTATTAAAGATCAAAACGGAATGGAAAACCTCGATGACAGCGATGGTAACAACAGAATGGGAAAGTCTGCCGTTTCTACTCCTCCGACAAAAGAACGGCGGAAACCATTTTTTAAGAAATCAGAGAATATCCCGCCGTATGATGTCGTGCCTTCTATGCGTCCCGTAGTGTTAGTCGGACCCTCTCTTAAAGGATATGAAGTGACAGATATGATGCAAAAGGCATTATTTGATTATCTCAAACATCGGTTCGAAGGGAGAATCATAATAACGCGGGTCAGTGCAGATATTTCACTCGCTAAACGTTCGCTTCTCAATAATCCCAGTAAAAGAGCTCTAATGGAACGCTCAAACAGTCGGTCTTCATGTCTGGGTATATATTGATTATTAACTTAATTTCAATCAAATATTAATTTTATTGTCTTTAAAATTAAAGCCGAAGTTCAGGCAGAGATTGAACGGATCTTCGAGTTGGCGCGAACCATGCAATTAGTTGTTCTCGATTG
>LBFM01001249.1:0-10869 GCA_000988765.1 Achipteria coleoptrata | reverse complement strand
AGGAATCGGATCTAAAAGACTCCAATTTATTACAGTATTCAGTCATTAAATCCAATATTTGTGAGACATTTATATATTCATCACATCCTATGAATTCAATTGAAGTGATGTTCGGAAAGATCTGTAATAATTTAGTGAATTTTAAGACTTTTATGGAGTTATACTTCATTCTTCCACTCTTTTGTGTCACAATTATTCGACAATCGTTTCTATCATTTCTAACATCACTTCCAATCTTAAGAACCTTTTGTCTCATCCAAAGTGTTTTCAGACATCTTTTGAATTGTTTCGAGACATCAATTAATTTGATTTTCTCATCAAAAGGAAGCCATTGAAGAATGTCTTCACACAAATCGTCGTAAACTCTATTATCAAATGAGTCTCTTCTTTGGACACCAATTAATTCTTTATTACAACTAATGTCATGATTTGAAGCCATTTTGAATTAATTATTGATTTAATTAAAAATTATATTTTGTTTACAAAAAACACATCAAAACAAATGAAATGCTGTTTAAAAAAATGTTTTAATAATTGTTTAAAAAACACTCAACAGATGTCAGGAAATTAGTTTTTCGGACTTTTATAAATTTTTGAAAAATAATCAAGCTAAAATTGATCTTGAAATTTGGAGTTAATAGGATATATATTAGAATTCTAAATCAATTAAATCTTTTAAATAAATCTAATATTTGAATAAAATTTAATAAATTGAAAAATATTTAATTTATTTTTAAGATATGTTTCAAAAATAATTTTTAAGAAATCAAATCGAATACAATTAAACGACAATTACTTATCCGTTAGTTGTCTATCGGATTAGCATTGAATTGAAATCATGACTCACTACTCCTGTTCTTCAATTGACTCATTTATTCTGCAATTTATTGAATTTAAACTTAATTTAATTCATTTTTAAAGAAATTTTTATTAATTATTTAAGTGAAATACAAATCAATATTTTATCAAATCTTCGAATGATTTATTCACAGAAATCAATAGAAATTAAAAATAACACAAAAATTATTAATAATTAATTCCGAGTAATGAAGAGAAGGGAAAGGGGTTCAGTGACTGGATCTCAATGTTATTTAAATTCTGGTCACGTTTTTTGAGAATCGCGTTAACATCGATTCCAATGTTTGCTTTAAAAAGGTATTTGAAATAAATCCCAGGATTTTCGACAGCTTTTCGTATCATTGAATTGACTGACGATTTGGTTATTGAAATACTGCTAAAAACCGATACACTATTTAAATGATTGCATCCATTAATTAATGACAACATTCCGGAGTCTGTTATTGAAAGCAACTCATTGTGTGAGCGACTGATCCAAAGTTTTTCCAAATGTTTGAGTCTTGACATCGATTTTAACTCATTGTCTGTCAAATTATCTTCAATTCTAATGAATAAATGCTTTAATTTAGGAAATATTGAACCAATGTTTGAGAAAAACACTTTTGGAATGTCATCCGATATGAGCGACAAATGAGTTAATTGTTTACAGTTTTGAATGCAATCAATACTCAGATTATATTCATTGCGAAAGAAATTGGGATAATAATAGGCATAAAAGTTGTTGTAATTACTTGAATACAAATTAAATTTATTGAGTGATGAAAACGCTTTGAAGGCATTGAAGAAGTCTTTTATCGGAAAGTCTTTTATGTTTGAAAATACGAAATCAAATGTTTTCAAATTAATGCAATTCTTTGCTATTAATTCAAAAGTTTTACCCATTTGTGGCTCATATGAGAAATTGTCCACTAATTTAAGCCTTAAATATTTGAGTTCATTGAGTTTTGATATCTTTTCAAAGGCGACACTTATTTCCAGTGCTTTTCTCAGATCCAATTCAATGTCCAAATGAGACAAACTTTGATTATTTTCTATGACTTTAACGAAATCCCGAAAACTTCTGAAATTTGTACTCAATTTCTTCAAATGATTGCAATTCAATGCAATCAATGCATTGACCAAAAGATAGTAAGAATTGTCACCGAAATTAATCATCACTTCAGGACTAACAGAGATCTTCAGAGATGTCAAAGAAGTGCTTTCTTTTATTAATGCCTTAAAATCAGATAAAACTCCAATTTTAATGTCCAAAGTATTGATATTTGGTCCGAATTTTAGTGCGAAGTTTAATATCGATTCGGAGTTGAAATCAGAGGAATCAGATCTAAAAGACTCCAATTTATTACAGAATTCAGTGATTGAATCCAATATTTGTGAGACATTTATATAATCCTCACATTCTTTGAATGCAATTGAAGTGATGTTCGGAAACGTCTGTAATAATTGAGTGAATTTCAAGACTTTTGAGGAGTTATTCTTCATTTTTGGAGTCTTTTGTGTTACAAATATAAGGCAATCGTTTCGGTCGTCTCTCATAACACTTCCAATCTTAAGAACCTTTTGTCTCATCCAAAGTGTTTTCAGACATCTATTGAATTGTTTCGAGACATCAATTAATTTGATTTTCTCATCAAAAGGAAGCCATTGAAGAATGTCTTCACACAAACCATCGTTAACTCTATAATCAAATGAATCTTTTCTTTGGCTACCAATTAATTCTTTATTACTTCCGATGTCTTGATTTGAAGCCATTATTGATATAATTATTGATTTAATTGAAAATAATTTGATTACAAAAAACACATTAAAAACGTTTGAAATGCGGTTTTAAAAAATAACTCAATAGTTGTCAACAAAACACTCAACAGATGTCACAAAATAATTTGTCTTAAGTTAAGATTAATAAAATATCAAGTTAAAATTCATCATGATTAACTAATAAAAAGTGTATGATAGTTCTAATTAAATTAATGACAAATTTATTTTACAATTTATTTAATTTAAAATCAATTTAATTTTTTTCGATTCTTAAACAAAATTATTTTATTTGTAATTAAATTTTTTTTTAAATTTAAACTTTTATTAATTAGTTAATTGGAATCAATTCAATATTTTATCGGATCAGTGATACGTTTTAATCACAAAAATCAAAAGATATTAAAAAATACAACTAATTATTGATAATTAGGGGTCACTCCTCTTATAATTACTAATTTTCATATCAATGTTATTTAAATTAAGACATTTTGACTCAATATTAGAAAAATATTGATCGCAAACAGATATATAAAGAGAATATTTGAAATAAATGCCCGGATTTTCGATAGCCTTTTGTATCATTGCATGGATTGAGTCTTCAGTTATTGATATCTCGTTATAAATCGATAGACTATTTAAATGATTGCATCCATTAATCAGTGATAACATTCCGGAGTCTGTTATTGTATTAAATTCAGTGAATGAGTGGACTGGATTTGGCGGATAACGAGTTATAGAAAGTGTTTCCAAATGTTTAAGTCTTGACATCGATATTATCTCATTGTCTGTCAATATGTCTTTCATTTCAATTAATAAATGGTTTAAATGAGGAAATACTGAATCAATTGATGAGAAAAACTCTTTTGGAATGTTATCCGATATGAGCTCCAAATGTGTTAATTGTTTGCAGTTTTTAATGCAATCAATACTCAGATTATATTCATTGCGATTATTGTCGGAGTATTTAATTTTATTTAGTGATGAAAACTCTTTGAAGGCATTGAAGAACTCTTCTGTCGGCAAGTCTTCGCTCCCCATAATATCGAAATAAAAAGTCTTTAAATTAATGCAATTCTTTGCTATTAATTCTAAAGTTTTAGCCATTTGTGGGTCATATGAATCAATGATTATTAATTCAATCCCTAAATATTTAAGTTCTTTGAGTTGAGATATCTTTTTAAAGGCTTTACTTATTTCCAGTGGTTTTCTTAGACGTATTCCAATGTCTAAATGAGTCAAACTTTTATTATTTTCTATCATTTTATCGAAATCGTGAAACGATATGAAAACTGCACTCAATTTCTTCAAATTATTTACTAAAAGAGAAGAATTGTCGTCGAAATCAATTATCACTTCACTACTTCCATCAATTCTCAGAGATATCAAAGAAGTGCACCCTTTTATTAATGTCCTAAAATCAGATATAACTCCAATTCTTATGTCCAATGTTTTGATATTTGGTCCGAACTTTAGAGCGAAGTTTAACATCAAATCGGAGTCGAAATCACAGGAATCAGATCTAAAAGACTCCAATTTATTACAATATTTAGTGATTGAATCCAATATTTGAGAGACATTTATATAAGGATTACATCCTTTGAAAGCAAATGAAGTTATGTTTGGAAAGGTTTGCAATAATTTAGTGAATCTCAAGAGTTTTGTTGAGTTATTCGCCGTTTTTGAAGTCAATTGTGTCACAAATTTTAGACAATTGTTTCGATCCTTTGCATAGAAATCATTTCCATCAATCTTAAGAACCATTTGTCTCATCCAAACTGTTTTCAGACATCTATTGAATTGTTTCGAGACATCAATTAATTTGATTTTCTCATCAAAAGGAAGCCATTGAAGAATGTCTTCACACAAATCGTCGTAAACTCTATTATCAAATGAATCTCTTCTTTGGACACCAATTAACTCTTCATTACTTCCGGTATCCACATTTGAAGCCATTATTGAATTATTTATTGATTTAATTAAAAATAATTAATATTTGTTTATAAAAAACACATCAAAACAATACTTCAAAATTGTTTGTAAACAAAGTTTTCAAAACAAATTAAAACACAAACCCATGACTTGAGTTGAGCCCAGAGTTCATAAATACTGTCAAACATTAAAAGATGTAATTATTCTGTTCCACAATATTGTAGAGAATATTCCGAAATGAAACTCAATTTAATATTTAATTTAATATTTTTAGTATTTTCTCCAATTATTTTAATATCAAATTAATATCTCATTTATTTTACATTTAATTTAATTTAAACTCATTTTAATTATTTGTATGTATTTTTCAAGTTTTAAAAAAATCTTTAATTTTGTAATTAAATTGTTTTTAAATTATTATTATTTTATTGAATTCAATTCAATGTTTTATAAAACCAATGATACGTTTAATGATAAAAATCAATAAAAATAAAAAATATAACAAATTATTGACAATTATTTCTTATAAATTAATATTAATTTTGATTTCAAGGAAATTTCTAAAACATTGATTAATATAAGAAACATATTATACACAAGATATAAATTCATGGCAAACAGAAAAGGCCAGCACTGATCTGCTCTATATTTTCAATATTCAGCGCCTCCTCCGCCACAACAGATCGGAACTCTTATGAATAACGGCGCCCGCGATGTCTCTAATAAATGACCAAATCTTTTGATTAAACTTTATATTTGAATAAAATGTAAAATATTTTATTCAATTATAGACCGGATTATAATTGAATAGAAATGATGTCTCACTTATCCAGTTCTCCAATTAATGACTCATTTATTCTATAAATTATTTAAATTAAATCAAATTTTGATAAAAGTTTTTGTAAATAAATTAATTGAAATCAATTCAATATTATATCGAATCATTGATACGTTTTAATCACAAAAATCAATAGAAATAAAAAAAATACAACAAATTATTAATAATTAATTCTAAATCTACCGAATCCTCTAATTATGATTTGAATATTATTTAAATTAAGACATTTTGACTCAATATTAGAAACATTTTCATTCAAAACAGTTATATTTAAATTCAATCTAATAATTTGAAAGTATTTTTCGATTCTTAAACAAAATTCTTTTATTTTGTAATTAAATTGTTTTAAATATTTTACAAAATCATTGATAACACGACTCATATTAAACTCCTATTAATTATAAACTGAATGTTATTTAAGTTAAGACATTTTGACTTAATATTAGAAACATTTTTATCGGAAAAAGACATATAAAAAGAGTATTCGAAATAAATGACAGGATTTTCGATAGCTTTTTGTATCATTGAATCGATTGAGTCTTTAGTTATTGATATCCTGTTATTAATCGATAGACTGTTTAAATGATTGCATCCATTAATTAATTATAACATTCCAGAGTCTTCTATTGGAGTAAATTTATTTGGCGGACACGTTATGGATAGTGTTTCCAAATATTTAAGTCTTGACATCGATTTTATCTCATTGTCTGTCAAACTGTCTGTCATTTCAATGAATAAATGCTTTAAATTAGGAAACACTGAATCAATGTTTGAGAAAAACTCTTTTGGAATGTTATAATTCCAATTCTACCGAATCCTCTAATTATGATTTCAAAGTTATTTAAATTAAGATATTTTGACTCAATATTAGAAACATTTTCGTCGAAAATAGTCATATAAAAAGAGTATTTGAAATAAATGCCCGGATTTTCGATAGCCTTTTGTATCATTGAATCGATTGAGTGTTCAGTTATTGATATTTCGTTATAAATCTTAAGACTATTTAAATGATTGCATCCATTAATTAGTGACAACATTCCAGACTCTGTTATTGGAGTAAACTTATGCGGCGGACACGTTATGGATAGTGTTTCCAAATATTGAAGTCTTGACATCGATTTTATCTCATCGTCTGTCAAATTGTCTTCCATTTCAACGACTAAATGCTTTAAATGAGGAAATACTGAATCAATGTCTGAGAAAAAATTCTTAGTTATTAAATGAATACAAAATAATTTTATTGAGTGATGAAAACCCTTTGAATGCATTGAAGAAGTCGTTTATCGGAAAGTCTTTTGTGTGTCTGACTTTGAAATCAAATGTTTTCAAATTAATGCAATTCTTTGCTATTAATTCAAAACTTTGAGCCATTTGTGGGTCATATGAGTTATAGAAAACTAAATCAATCCCTAAATATTGAGTTTTTTGAGTTGAGATATCTTTTCAAATGTGTTACTTATTTCCAATACTTCTCTCAGATCTAATCTAATGTCCAAATGAGTAACACTTTTATTATTTGCAATAATTTTATCGAAACCGTGAAAAGAACTGAAGTTTGCACTCAATTTCCTTAAAATATTGACTAAAACATAAGGGTTCCCATTGTATTCAAAAAAATCATTAGTCTTTCCATGACTTTAATGAATTAATGAGATTATAAATTATTTTGTATTTTATTAATAATTTTTTGAATTCTTTAAATTTGAATAAAACATAAAATATTTTAATAAATTGAAAAATATTTAATTGATTTTATTTTTGCGTAATTAATTCAAATACTATACGACTCCAATGACTTAACCGGTTAATTACCACCAGATTATCATTCAATTGAAATCATTTCTCACTTTAGTTTTCAAAATAATAAATCATTTATACTTTGATTTTGTAATCAAATTGTTTTTTAAATATTTTATCATATCTTCGAAATGTTTTATTCACTGAAATCAATAGGAACTAAAAATAACACAAAAATTATTAATAATTAATTCCGAGTATTGAAGATAAAGGAAATGAATTTAAGGAAAAATATTCTAATAATGGATTTCAATGTTATTTAAATTAAGACATTTTTTAACCGTTGACTTAATATAAGAATTATTTTCTTCGGAAATCCTTAAAACAAAAAAGTATTTAAAATAAATGCCAGGATTTCCGATAGCTTTTTGTATCATTGAATCGATTGAGTCTTTTGTTATTAATATCCGGTTATTAAACGTTAGACTATTTAAATGATTGCATCCATTAATTAGTGATAACATTCCGGAGTCTGTTATTGAAGTCAATTCACTCAATGAACGAGTTATAGAAAGTGTTTCCAAATGTTTAAGTCTTGACATCGATATTATCTCATTGTCTGTCAATTCGTCACTCATTTTAATTATTAATTCTTTTAAATGAGGAAACACTGAATCAATGTTTGAGAAAAACTCTTTTGGAATGTTATCCGATGTGAGCGTCAAATGTGTTAATTGTTTGCAGTTTTGAATCAATACTCAGATTATATTCATTGCAATAAAAGTCGGAGTATTTTATTTTATTGAGTGATGAAAACTCTTTGAATGTACTGAACAAGTCTTTTGTCGAAAAGTGTTTTCCGTGAGTTTTTAGTTCTTCAGTATTGAGTAAACGATTGACTTCGAAGTCAAATGTTTTCAAATTTATGCAATTTTTTGCTATAAATTCAAGACTTAAAGCCATTTTTGGGTCATATAAGTCAGAGACAATTAATTCAATCCTTAAATATTTGAGTTCTTTGAGTTGAGATAACTTTTCGAATGCAATACTCATTTCCAGTGGATTTCTTAGATCTAACCCAATGTCTAAATGAGTCAAACTTTTATTATTTTCAATAATTTTATCCAAATCGGGAAAAGAATAGAAAAATGCACTCAATTTCCTTAAATTATTGACTAAAACAGAAGAATTGTCGTTGAAATCAATCATAACATCTGATTCAGTACTTCCAATGAGTTTCATAGATGTCAAAGAAGTGGTTTCTTTTATTAATGTCTTAAAATCAGAGTTATTCCCAATATTAATGTCCAAAGACTTAATATTTGGTCCGAACTTTAGAGCGAAGTTTAACATCGAATCGGAGTCGAAATCATAGGAATCAGATCTAAAAGACTCCAATTTATTACAGTATTCAGTCATTGAATTAATTAATTGCGAAATATTTATAAAAGTATGACATCCTTTGAATTCAATTGAAGTGATGTTCGGAAAGGTTTGCAATAATTTAGTGAATCGAAAGAAAAATTTCGAGTCATTATTTCGGATCCATTTTATAACTTGTATCAAATTTGAGCCAAACATTAGACAATTGTCTCGATCTCTACCATAAACATCATTTCCATCCATTTTAAGAACCTTTTGTCTCATCCAAAGTGTTTTCAGAGATCTATTGAATTGTTTCGAGACATCAATTAATTTGATTTTCTCATCAAAAGGAAGCCATTGAAGAATGTCTTCACACAAATCGTCGTAAACTCTATTATCAAATGAGTCTCTTCTTTGGACACCAATTAATTCGTCATTACTTCCGATGTCTTGATTTGAAGCCATTTTTGAATTAATTATTGAATTATTGATTATTATTTATTATTAATTATTATTTGATTTATTATTGATTATTTAATTATTGATAATTCAAAAACACATCAAAACAATACTTCAAAACATAAACACATGTCTTGAGCCCAGAGTTCATAAATTATTCAACAGATGTCACAAAATAAGACTTTTAAAAAGTTAATAAAGTATCATGTTAAGATTCTAAGTAAAATTCATCATGATCAAATAATAGAATGTGTATTAGAGTTCTAAATTATTATAATTAAAAAGCCCTAAAAATATTTGAAATAAATTCCAGGATTTTCTGTAATTTTGTGTCATTGATTTGATTGAGTATTTGGTTATTGAAATCCCGCTATAAATTAAAAGACTATTTAAATAATTGTATCCATTAATTAATGATAACATTCCGGAGTCTATTATTAAACCCCGATTTATGCGATGAACGCATTGTAAGGATTTCCAAATGTTTAGACTTTGGCATCGATTTTAGTTCAGTGTCTGTCAATTGATCTCTAATTTCAATAAATAAATGCTTTAAATCTATTAATTATTTAATTGAAATCAACAGAAAAACAACAAATTATTGATAATTAATTCCGACTCTTCTTATAAACTGTTTATAATTTGGATCTCAATGTTATTTAAATTAAAACATTTTGACTCAATATTAGAAAGCTTTTCATCGGAAATAGTCATATAAAAAGTATATATGAAATAAATGCCACGATTTTTGATAGCCTTTTCTATCATTGAATTGATTGAGGCTTTAGTTATTGATATCTCGTTATTAATCTTAAGACTATTTAAATGATTGCATCCATTAATTAGTGATAACATTCCGGAGTCTGTTATTTCAGTAAATTATGGATATTCCAAATATTTAAATCTTGACATCGATTTTATCTCATCGTCTGTCAAATTGTCTTTCATTTCAATGAATAAATGCTTTAAATGAGGAAATATTGAATCAATGTTTGAGAAAAATTCTTTTGGAATGTTATTCGATGTGAGCCCCAAATTTGTTAATTGTTTGCAGTGTTTAATGCAATCAATACTCAGATTATAATCAGAATCATTGGAATTATAGTCGAAATAATTATTAAAATTCAAATTAATTTTATTTAGTGATGAAAAGCCTTTGAATGAATTGAAGAAATCTTTTGTCTGAAAGCGTTTACTGGCCTTCAAATCAAATATTTTCAAATTAATGCAATTCTTTGCTAATAATTCAAAACTTATAGCCATTTGTGGGTCATATGAATCATTGACCGCTAATCCAATCCTTAAATATTTAAGTTCTTTGAGTTGAGATATCTTTTCAAAGGCGGCACTTATTTCCACTTTTCTTAAAGTAATGTCCAAATGAGTCAAACATTTATTATTTTCTATGATTTTATCGAAATCGTCAAAAGATGTGAAAAATGCTCTCAATTTCTTCAAATTATTGACTAAAACAGAAGAATTGCCATTGAATTCAAACATCACTTCAGTAGTTCCATAGATTCTCAGAGATGTCAAAGAAGTGCTTCGTTTTATTAATGTCTTAAAAACAGATTTTTTATTTCCGACATATATTTCCAAAGACTTGATATTTGATCCGAATTTTAGAGCGAAGTTTAATATCGATTTGGAGTCGAAATGAAAGTAATCGGATCTAAAAGACTCCAATTTATTACAGTATTCAGTCATTAAATCCAATATTTGTGAGACATTTATATAATTTTCACAACTTTTGAATACAATTGAAGCGATGTTCGGAAAACTTTGCAATAATTGAGTGAATCTCAAGACTTTTTTGTAGTAAGTCTTTTGATGCCATTTTGGGACAAATTCTAGACAATTGTTTCGATCATTTTCGACATCACTTCCAAACTTAAGAACCTTTTGTCTCATCCAAAGTGTTTTCA
>LBFM01001243.1:20255-40044 GCA_000988765.1 Achipteria coleoptrata | reverse complement strand
AGGATATAGTGTTATGAGTGGTATTTTTAGATATTCTTTACAAATATATTATATATGAAAATCAGGAGTGACCGCAAAGGATCCGATTTTTGAAAATAATTGTGAATTTTATGTAAATTATTTTGTTGTCGAATAAAATGAATTGAATTTTGTATTAAAACAGATCTAAAATAATGGCAAATATCTTGAGATTAGACCTGAATTTTATTCAATTATTATTTAAGAAGTAATCAAAAAGGTGTTTATAAAAGAGATTTTGTAGTATTCGGTCGCCAATTAGCGTCCGACCCATACATCTCTATGGATACACACACCTGAAAATAAGTATCAATAGCACTGGAGGAGGGATGGCATGGATGGGAGGGACTGACTCTGATTCAGACTTAGAGTTTATAAAAAGTTTTGCTCATTCTTTTTGACATCAGTTTTCATAAAAGTTGCCAAAAGTTTTTCTCAACAGAAGAGTCAACACTGTGTTTGTCTCTGATAACAGTTTTTCAATTCAGACAACAATCGATTGAATTGAGGTAATCGTCCGATAAACTGATATACATTACCCAAAATATACATTATATACGTATATAGTCCTCAAACAATTTGGACTTTAATTACTTCTTTTTTATTATCTTAAATCTGTTACCCAAAAGATGACCTTTCAATTCAACATAAACTTCAAAGTTATGTTAATCGCGTCGTCTATTCTTTTGATATTTGTGTTGAATTTTTCGTCCGCTTTATATTTAAAAGTAAGTAAATCTCATTTTGTTTTAACCTATAATTAAAATCTCATTATTTCACAAAATTTCTAAGAATTGATGAGTAGTTTTATTTCAATTTATTGTGTAAACTCTGGTAAATGAGTACAAATACTTAACCTTTGATTAGACCCTAATGTTAGTCAATGTTTACACGTTACTGAAATGACCCGTCACTTAATTTGCAACATAACTCCTAAATGTCATTATCAATACGAAAGTCATTCGTTTGAATTGCGATACAAATTTCTTTTTTGTCTTTTTATTGATAGTTGTGTTTAAATAGAAGTCATTATTTGTTTAATTAACAAAAGATTATCTGATAATTCATTTTTCATTAAGAAATATATCAAAATTACTCAAAACGAGTTTAATACTATTTTTAAAAATATTTCTTATCAGAGAAGTACTGGTGGCCAGAATTGCTCGCGAAGTACTCCATGTGGTTGGGAAGTGTACGCTCCTTTTATAAGGACGGTCAACTATTTCGTCGCCAGTCCGTAAGTTATTTTTATTACCGTATTTTCACTAATATTTGTTACAATTTTGGGGAAAAAATTATATTTCAGTTCTAAAAAATATCTCCAATGAAAAGTGAAAAACTCAATAAAATTAAGCAATGACAAATTAGAACCAAATAAAGTTCTCTATAAGACATACAGTATTAGTCTAGCTCAGACCGAACATAGGGAAAATACAGCCAAATTTATAGTAAATAATTTTGAAATGATTTGTTTTATTTTAACCAATGTGAATTGCCTGGATAAATTAATTTTCATATACAACACTTAGTCATGTTTTTTGTGCCAGCCCCTATGTTCGGTTTGAACTTTCCTAAATCTGTAGTTTTAGTCAGACAAGTGAAATATTCTGTTTGTTTTGATTAATTAATATCACATTATATTAATGCCTTCGTCTATACTGGAAATCAGACTTTGTTTGAGTATACAATGAGTTTAAATACCAATAAATTTCAATTTCAATTAAATAATATGCTTTCACTTAAAATAACTAAAATATAACATAATGTGAGCGTAAATACGGTGAGTAAGGAATACATCAAACTTTTAATTACATTCAAAAAGAAGATTAAAGTTGACCTCATTATGCAATCATTGCTATCATTGCTATCATTACAACTTTTATCTTTATTTTTTACATTAATTGTCGCCTAAAAAAGATTTTCCAATAATTCAAATAAATTTTTAATGAAATTACATTTTATTATCAATTGGTTGTGTTTTTTATCAAAATATTGAGATACGGAAAATCCCCACAGAATAACAAAAAAGAAAGAAAAAATTGTTCCATTTTTAATCTTGGTCTCGATTTATCACTTTTGTTATTCTCAATAATCGACATGTGATCCAAATTAATGATAAATATTTTCCAATAAAATCACAATTTATTTACAAATATTAAGTAAAAGCTTTTTAAGTGTTGAATGAAAAAAGAATTTGATTATCGATTAAAAAAGTCTTTGAGAACTCTTCAAATATTTTAGTTATCTGTCCAACGATTATAATCTCTTATAAATACAACTCTCAGAAAAATAATAAAATAATTGGCAAATATATTTGTAATTTTGCCCAACTGTTACAGTATTCTCAATAAGCACTTACCCTGTTAAGTTAACAATGATAATTTCAGTTTCTAACAGATTTATCCATTAATAAAATATTCGTTAAATCCTTAAAAAATCATTAATGAATTTTTTATAATCACTTGTAATGAGATATTTATTAATAGATTAATTGTAAGCGGATTTTGATTTTTTCGTTCTGTTTTTCATTTTAAGTTAATTCCTTTCATTAAAAAAATTTGATGAAAAAATGATGCAATTTGTGAGTGAAGTCTATTAATAAATCATTAATTAAGAAGAACTTTGTTTTTGTAGTATAAGTGTTGAACACTTTTGGCACAAATGATTGCCTTTTTTCTTAACTCAGAGGTTGTTCAACATTAGGTTGAGTTCATTTAAGACTTTACACTCGGATCAGACTTCTTATCAAATTGCAGAAACATTTTCTCCACTACTGATTGTAGAGTAGTAGAGAGGCTTTCCCATCATTTGATTGATTAAATTTTCATGACATTAAAAATGATAATAATTGTCAAAAATCGAGTTCAAAGCAGTTATGAATTAAATCATTTATTGCGAAATTCGTGTGAAATCATTTAATATCAAATTCATTCTCAAATAAAACTTTAGGATATTTAGTGATTATAGACGTAATAACAGATAGAAAAAAGATTCGATTTCTATTTTAATCATGATAATTTTATTTTAATCATGATAATTCACATTTTTAATGTTCAGATAAGCAAAACTTTGGCCTTTATATCATTTATACCTTTATATCTTATGTCTTATGATTAGCAAAGAGTCTCCATTTGATAATATTTGTAAAAATGCATTAAATTGGAATTATCAAGACTGCTTAACAAATGTTTGTATTTTAATGAGAAATGAGCATGTTACTATTCTTTTATTTCGTCTCTTAGAATTTATCCATCAATTAATTTGTTTGATCACTAAAATTAGATCTGAATTTTAAGTTATTAATTGTTAATTACTTTTCAAATCAGATGCCAGTGTCCGACCGGCACCCGATGTGTACGACATTCAGACGACATATCGATCTCTGCATACGTACACCGCTGTCGAGCAGAACACGACTGAAAATCTAATTATTCTATTCATTAAAATCACTACAATTTAATCAATTAAACAAATGCTTAAAATTTATGAGAAAATGAAACTAAAAAACTATTTTAAGCCAAAGAAAATTGACGTTACGTTCCGTTCATTACATTAAATGATTTTATTTATCGAATTATTATTTTATTCTTTTTTAATTGTATTTAATTATTATTAATATTATTATTAGATGTCATTAATTATAACATATAAAACAAAAACAAATATTTAATTATTAATTGAAATTTGAATCTTAATATAATATAAACATTGAATATATTATCAAATCTTTTATTTAATGAGTTTTGGAGTAAACTATTAATTAAAAGTTAATATATATATCACTTATTATTTTATAAAAATTGAATAAACAGTGATATAAAAAGTCTATAAAAATAGATTTAACGCCAATTTCATCACAATTTCAAACAAATATTTGTCAAAAGTAATCAATAATTGGAATAAAAATAATTGATTCTAAGAAATGCTAATTATTTTTGAGTCAAAAATTTCTAAAAAAATAAGTAATTAATTAGTGGACTCGAACTACAGGTTCCAAATCCTTGGAATTTGTTTCGAAATTTTTTCGAATTGAAAAATATTTTTTCCTAATTTCAGTCCAAAACAATAGACTGAGAACAGTGTGTGGACCCAATCGCAACAGTGATGCCGTCCATCCCTTATAAAAGCCGAGAAGGCCTTCAGTTTTTCCTATTTTGTACATACAGTTTAAAATTCCCGAATATTTAAGTCCGCGACCAGTCTTTTCATCGACGGGTTGGTTATAAAGTCGAGTGGAGACCACATCGAATGGTGTCATCGAAAGAGTGACAATCATTCCGCCCAACATCGCAGCCGCCAATGTATTGAGGAAACTATCGCTCGGAAAGAGCTAAACATTTGGAGTAAAAACAGTTTAAAACGATTAAAATTAAGTACTATTTTTGGTCTCTTTTACTGACATTAGATTTAGAAATAATGGTTTTCGCAGAAGAAAATGTCGACAATTGGATGGAACCGCCAATAGTTACGCGAGTCATGGATGCGGTACATCCTCTCCAGAGGCCAAGAATGCCATATTGCTTGTAGATAGAGGTCAAAGCGCTACTCATAGACGAGTGCGGATGTTGATGGCCCACCGCTATACTGGCCTCTGAACGGGACTGCAATTGGGTCTTAACCTAACACAACACATAACAGTACTGTTGAGAATTCAATTCAATACCTGTAATGCAATACATTTAAAAGTGTAACTCAAGCAGAAAAAGTTTGCCATTTCTTTAAGCAATTCTCAATAAAAGCTCAGTTTTATAACAATAGACGGTTTGTGGCATTCATTTGATGTCAAGATTTATGAAATATTAAACCAAATAATTCAAAGAATTTTCACATTTTTCTCATTCAATGAATGGGAAAAAGAGTGGGAAATAAATCGATTCTAAGAAGTGATACATCACTCGAAAAGTTGTTAACCATTTTTATCTCTAAAACATATAAACTGTTAATTCATTGCATTTTTCTATATTCCCAACACTTTAGTCATGGCTTTTCACTTGAATTCTGTGCTTAAATATAGAATTAGGAATAAAATAGTTTTAGTGTTCATTAGTTAAGAATTGTTTGAAAGTATTGAAAATGAAATTTAATCCAAAACTTAATCGAGAGTTTGATTTGAAATAAAACTTAAATAAAAAAAATGTTTCAAATGTTATCGGGTTTTACTGAAAACTACTCGAAATAGTATTTAATCTAAAATCTTGAGTGCATTTTGACATAAAAGGGAACTATTTGGTGATCACACCAGTGGTAAAGTGATAGTAAAGGAGTGATAGTCCCCTCAAATACAATCAAATAACTGATAATTGATATCAATTTTGGAGTTAATAACGAGAAGCAAATATAAAATAATTTCGACACAACTCTGAAATTAGTTAAACAATAACCCAATTATTTGATTATCAAAATATATTTTCATTCAATAATCAAATATTAAACAAAAAGTCTATTAAAATACAAAACTATTGAAACAAAATTTGAGTATAAATTTAAATATAGTTTAAGTTAAGATTGAAATTCAAAATCAATTGATTTTAAAGAATAAAATATAAATTTGTGTGAAATACCAAATAGAAAGGACTGGCGAAGAAGGAGCCGACAGCGCTGGACAACGCTCCGAATACGACACTTCTGTGAAAGATGACATCCCCTTTGGTATTACGGGTGAGTCCAAAGTTGTCAAAGCACTGGTAGGCTCCGAATCGGACGCCATTCATTAAAAACTGATACCAGAGGGCCGGCACTAAACCCTTCTGTAGTGCAGTAATCGATTCATTTGTGGCGATCGCATAAAATGCGTGAAAAACATTGCGGTAATGAACCACATACTGACCCCTAGTTCGCAACTCTCCTTGTAATTGAATCCGGGTCTTTACCACTTCCAACGGGTTTGTTATAACACCGGCACAACACGCGCCCACACCTCCCATCACAAACTCATCCACTCTAAACATTTCACACAATTATAATATTATTTCATTTATTATTTATTATTAAATTTTTCACAATTTGTTTGAAATGTTTTGATAAACAAAATCGAGTCAATCATAACATCATAAAAATGGATTCATTTTGTTAACCAAATTTAAATATAATGTCTCAGAAATTCAAATTAAATGTATTTCAGAGGTTTATCACAATTATTACTCAATTAATTGAAGTAATCATACGTTTGACACATGTATGACATGTGTGGCTCTAAATCACGTGTTTTTCGGACAAACTTTTTCTGTTTATTACGAAATATTAGATTTAATTTTAATAAATTATTAATAGGTGTCGACACAAATCATAGTTTGAGCGATAAATCATTTTACAACTTTAATGGTTAATCACTTTTGAAACTGTTCTTTGAAAAAATTCTTCAAAGCTTAAGTAACTTTTGTTTAAGGTTATCTATAAAACATTAATTTTTTATTCATTTATTTTATTAGCATGCTCTTATAAGAATTCCAATGGCAATTTTAAAATGTCTTATTTTAGAAAAAGTGTGTATGTTAAAAAATCAAATCAAAATTTTCAGTGTAGAATAAAATTGTTTTATTGATTAAACATTTTTTCTAATATATTGTATTTGAAATACAATTATGAGATTAATAGTAAACTATTGTTTTATCAAATGATTATATAACTGTTCAAAAGGTTATCACTTGAAATATCGAAGAATCAGCCTCTTTATTAAATTATCAAAAGTATTTTCTATCTAAGTTATTTGTTTAAGCCCTAGTATCTTCTTTAAGTGAAAATTAACAGTTATCTAATTGAAAGATAATTTCTAATTATTTGCCATCAATTCTATTCAGTGATAATTTTTCTACAATTAATGCCTTCATTGAAAGAATTTTCAAAATTAAAGTTGGGTTTATACCAGACCTATGTTATCAAGGCAATAATTATTCATTTGCACATCTCTGTTATAGATTTTATACATAAAAATATCATAATTTTGTGATAAGATTTGACACATTTTTACTAATTCTCTGCAAATATGCAAACATTAGATAAAAGACGATTTTGTCTAAAAAGGTTGAAATCTCTGAAAACAATTGACACTCAAATGTTTAAAACTCATCAAAAAGTTTCCAATTTATCGCTTAATTAAATGAGTTTCAAATGAAACTTTTCTTTTTAAACTAATAATTGGTGACAAAATAACTATTAAATTAAAGGATAAATATTTATTTAAAACCAATTCAATGAAATGTATTAATCGATAAATTTGTTTATAAACTAACATTCCTTGAGATAAGTAGTAAAAACTAATTGACAATTCATTTAGGAATTGATTTCCAGTTTTCCCAATATTTTGAATTTCAAATAAACTTCTTTTCCGATGAGTTTTATATTATAAAAGGTTTAAATTATATGTTTATTATTAATATTCAATAAAATCAATAAATTCATGTAATAATGAAACGACAAATTCTGTTCAGTTTTTCACTCGTCATTTCTATAACCGAAAAATTGTTTGTCCGATCATTTCATTAATAGTTTCACTTTTCATATATTCATATAATTATTAATTATTGTAACAAAAAATAATAGCAAAACGAAGTAAACAGTCATATAAAGTGCGTTAAAATGCTTTTCAAATGGGTTTCCTTTTGTAACAAATGCCTAATCATTAAGCGCTGCCAATATTGGGATGACTCGTGAAAAGTTTCAAAAAATAATTATTTATAAAATCAAAAATAAGTTTTTCATTATTATTACGCAATTAAATGGCTTTTTGTTGAGTTTTTTGTGAACTACTTTTTTCAAACAACTTTTGACAACATTTTAGACGACTTTATTCTGAATGACATTCAATATTAGCCAATAATTAGATTTTTAATATAAGTTTTTAAAAAATCAGTTTTTAACGCTTTGTCTCTCGAAAAATGTGATTTCAATTTCCAAATGATTTTTATTGAATGAGTTTTTATTTACGGAAAAATAGCGAATAATTATACTCTTGTATAACATTGGATCGAAAATTATTCAATAGAGTGAGTCTTCTAATCGGTGTCAGTCCTGACAATCATTGCAACGAATCAAATGTTTTATTAGAGGGGAACTACAAATAGAAAGGGGTCTATAAAATAAAATAATAGCTATTCTGAAACTTTTATTCTTTTAAAATTTATTCTCCAATTATTGTACAACAGTTAAACAATTTATATATTTAATTGTATCACTTTTTATATATTTTTATTCTATTCAGATAACATTTAATTGTATCTTGCTTAATTAGCAATTTAAACGTTTCACTTTTAAATTAACTAGCTTATTTTCTATAATTGTAAGCTTTTCAAACAGTGTCTGAATGGATATAATTAATATTTTTAATTAATTGTTTAATAGATCTGATTATAAAGAAATGGTTGTCTTTAACGGTTGTCTACCACCGGTAACACCGGTTGGCGCTTCACCCTTCACAATATGGACATCTAGTTTATCACCATCACCCTGTCCATTTCTATCGCCATTGCCATCTAGTCATCCATGTTCACCGACAACACCATTGCCAACATTTTCCATCGCGAGTCCTCTTTCATTGTCTTCACTTAACACTTATGGCTCGAGTGTTATCATAACCCCAACGTCTTGGAAGCAATCCTAGTAAGCTTTCAATACTTATATAAATTACTCGATTATATATTTTAAGATATATTTTTAAGAACAAAATCATTTCAATATAATAAAATTGTGCATGATCATTTTACTTAAACCTTATACTCATTTTATTTGAATGACACAATTAGTAATCTATTCTATAATTAAACTTTTTTTGAAAAAACCCAAAATCAGCTAAAATTTTATGTTAAATCAAACAAAAACTTAAATTAAACATAAATTTTATGATTTTAAAAGAGGAAATTTGGAGCAATAAAAAAGGGTTTTAAAACTTTACTTAAAAATACTCCACTATTTTGAGAATTTTATGCATTATTATTGATCTCTATTTGCTTTTTGGGCTATTTTTTCAATTAAACATTTATTTTAAAATTTCAATATAAATGTCAATCATTTTTAATAACATATTTTAAACTAAATTTCATTTTTTATAAATTTTAAAATTTCTAATTAACATAAGTTTATTAAAGTTCATATATTTTAAACATGCAGATTGTAAGCAGGATAATAATGGTGGTTTAATTATTGAACATGAATATTTGTTTAACAAGTTATTTACTTTTGTAGTGGTATGGAACAGGTGTGGCTCTCAGAATTTCATCGTCTGTTCTCCAATTACTACCAACAGATATGGATTTTACAACCGGTAGAACACAAACCGATTACCAATAATTCTTTGCATACTTTTGTCGACTCAGCGAAAGTCAGATTCTGTTGTGATGTAAGAAATTAACACTTTTTTGTCATTTCAGTGATTATTAATAAATTTATTTAAAAATATTTATAATTAATACTAAATTATTATATTAATTATGTTTGAAAGAAATGTGGACACGGATGGACTTCTATGAAAGGGAGAGTTGTGTTTTGGTTCGATCTGTTGTCTCCCTACTATTCTAATGGTTTCGTAACATTTAAACTATACGGACAACAGTGCGATAGATGTAAATCAGACAGTTATGAACAGGCGATGTGGTATCCCGAAGAGGTGTGCAAAGTATGTAATCGTATTTAATATATTGATTGACTCAATTGAAATGTGATTATTCGTCAGGTGTTGACAAACCTGTATAACAGAGTCGGACAAATATTCTATGGCTTTTATCAGCCGCCCATTGAAAAGACAAGACGTTCGGGAAAACCCCGCACTCCTCATAACAGTGATTTGTGTCAGGCCTGCAAAGATGGTCTGTGCGCTGATAGAAAATGACAATAATTTAATTGAAGTATAAATTTCAATGAAATCATTATTCCATAAGTTATCACAACTTTTCATATTTTGTTAGCAATTAAATTATTTTTTACAACTAATTTGCTGTAAAACTCGACACACATTCCTCTGTCCGACCGCTAAGATATACATCACTTAAATGATTTGTTTAATCATTAATTCCAAGAGAAGGAGAACTCTGGTATTGAAGTGATAATAAATGCAATAAAAATATGTGTAATGATTACTATTTAGTGATCATTAAATTGTTTACAATATCTCTTCTGATTATAAAAAACTTGACAATCATTTCAAAAGAAATTGAAAGCAAAAAAAGTTCTTTTAATGTTATAAAACATATTTTTATTATTATTAAGTCATAAATTTTATTACAATTCATTTCAATTATAATATTTTAAATTAATTTATATTTTTTAATATTTCAATAAATGTATTATTCTCTGAGATTTAAACATAATTTAAGATGAAATTTTTGAAAATACCCCTGCTCATAAAGCTTCCACTTCGGAGATGTCTTGTGCACCACATTTGAGACGCACCGATACATTCAGGGATGGCGACAGGGAGAGGGTTGCCGATAACCCCCTTTGAATCAAAATTTCGGTAAAATACCCCCTGGAGTGAGATTTTGTAGACCTTCTCAAGAAAAAAGAGGAAAATGGGTAACCAATCGGGGAAACTGGCGTTTTGCCGATAAACGGGAAAAATGTTCCCTTTGTTATCTTCATCTGACGCTGAAATACGCAATATATTAGTGCCGATAGGAATGTTCTTTTTTACATTTTCTTTATATTCTTGTTTATCAAAAAGTGGTGGACTGTCGTTGATATCAGTTATTTCTACTTTGAAAGAACAAACGCCTTCTGCTTAACGGTTACGCTGACAAACCTTCCGTGATCTGAGTCACTCTTTTACTCTTTATTTCTTCGGTGACCTCATGAAGACTACAACCAATGCAGTACAGGAACCGTCGTCTCTAGCGATGACATTCAATTCATATTTGTGTTCAATTCTGGAACACCCGTTCCCTCTACAATAGAGAACATTCCAGAAGTAGTTCCTTCGTTAACAAAGGAACGGGTATATTATGCTCGTCCTTATTACTCGCGACAGTAGTGACTAAAGTATTGGGTCCGGTATTTTCGTTAACATTTGCGATATAGACTTTTTGACTAAATTTAGGCGTTTCGTTGTTTTTGTTTTTAGTATAGACACTAACTTTTGTCGTTTCCCTTATTCACTGTTTTGATTGAAGTGTCGAATAGGAATCTCTCAGATTATTCATGTTTTTCTCGTTTAATAATATTTTGATTGAAAGTATGATTGGGTTTAGAATTTTTGTGAACATTATTTTCAAAAATATTATAAATTATTAACAAAAAAATTTTAAGATGAAATTGATTTCCATATCAAATGTTATTATTTTCAATGATTTCAATTAATTACAGAAACCTAATAATGAATTCTTTAAAAAATCGGGTTTCTATAATGGGGTTCAAAATTGTAATGTCTTATCAAATAAGAAGCTCTGAACGACTTTCGATTTTCAAAAGGCTTTTATTTAATTATTTATCGAATAATTAATTTTAATTTATTTATATATTTTTACTTTTATTTATTTTTTTATAAAAAATTTAATTTGAAACTCAGTTTAGATTAAAACTGACATTAATGTCATTAATGTAATGTTAAATTGATTCAGAGTATAAATAAAGTCTTCCATTCCATATATTTTCTAAATGGTCTTATCTGTGGATATGAGAAACTTCTTTCCTGAATGCGTGGCAAAGATTTTTGAAGGATTTTTGGAATTATTTACACATTTCATCGAGTTTTTCAAAATTGTCTTGATAAAAATAGATTTGTAATAGCTTTTTAAGCAATACTATTCAAACCATCATGTCTAAATTGATTAAAATTGATAATTTCTAAAGAACCCACCGAGGGTCAAACCAGTTATTTTCAAGGGGACAATGTATAAGCTAGAATATCTTGAATAATTTTGTTGACAATATTAATTAGCAATTTGCTAATAATTGAATGTAATTATTGTAATTCGATTAATATTTATATTTAAGTAAATTAAGTTTTATTAAACACTATTAAATAGAATGAATAAGCTTAAATAATCCTTATTGTTATAAATTTTGTAGGATGATAACGAAGTTTCTGGAGTATATAAATGTGGTTTATGTATCCCTCTCCGTCACCTCTTTATATACCCCTCCTGCCCATCCCTACATAAGCCCTCCGACCCTTTCTACATAACTAGTGTTGCCAACACTACAGGAATCACCTTGATTCTTAAGGAATTGAACCTTTTCTCCATGTTGAATTTTTGCCTGGTAGTGCAAACTCAAGGCAAAAAATTCAGAAAATAATTGAAATTCTTTCGTTAAAATCCTTTTACAATGAAACCTCAAGGAGGTTTTTGGTAAATTTAACAGAGTATCAAGGAATCATATTTTACATGTCGGCAACACTATAAATAACCAGTATAATAGATACCCGTATAAATAATAAAAGCGAAAATTAGGCTCACACAAATGTGAACTAAACAAACCCCACTCGTATATATATCACCCCTATATTTATGTTACAACTTATTATAATTAATAGCAAAGTATTTTATCGTCGTTTGATATACTTTGCATACATGTTAATAGTATTAATTTTATCATTTTAATCTCATAAAATGATCTCAATTAACAATGCAATTATACTTGAATATAATTTCTATGATACAATATCTTTATAGATGTTATTTAGTGATACATTATTACCAGACCTCACCAAGCTCTTCGATTTCAGGGGGATCAGGGGAAAATATCTCAAATTTTTGCCAATAATCCTGGGACAATGGCGACCGGAAATCCAAGATGGCTATAACGGAATTGGACATTTTCCGGCTAAATAGTTATAAATATACCGGTTAAATAGTTTAAATTAGTCTAAATAGCATATAATTCCATATTGAACCGGAAAACAGCAAAAATAGGCAGAAATGGGGAGGGAGGCCGCCGCCGGAGAGGCTTCGAGCCTATCAACTTAAACCAACAATGATAGGGTTGGGGGAACGCCCTCTGCTGCTGGGTGGAGGGAGAGGGAGAATTTTCAAATTTTCAAATGCCTGTTCCCTCCTCCTTGACGAGGTCTGATTATTACACATTTATGTAAAAATGTTGTGACACAGTATTGTCCGCTACTGTATTACTCAGTATTATTCGTAACTCTTTTAATAATCAATAGTCTATTATAATTGAAAAGTGAATAATGGCTTCTAATGACAACAAAAAGACAAGTACATTTTATTTAAATTGATAACAATTTAAAATCAATTCTTTTTCTTAAAACAGATTATCACTTTGGTGATAAACACGAGCAAGCTATAATCAAAGGATTTACATCGACTTCCGTTGGTAATTTTAATCTGAGTGGTATAAATCTAGACCTAACTGTTAATCGAGGACAGAGCGGACACAGTAGCAGACCATCTGAAGAAAAGAAAGTTTCGAATTCAGATGAGACTCTTGCAAATGAGGAAGGTCAAAAATAATTACAAATTTTGTTTAAATATTTTTATTTATTAAAACTTCTATGGAATCAAAATTATTTTAAATGAATAAAAATTAATTAAAATTAATTGGAATTATTTGAAAAGATCCTTCAATTGACCAAGAGCATTCCAAGATCTCACATAATGCGTCCAAAAAGAATCAAGTGCAAACTCTAAATGAGAACTTTGAGATGTTAAGCGAAATAGGGTGTGGTGGGTTCGGCACAGTGTTCAAAGTTAAAGATAATTTGGACGAACAAGTTTATGCACTGAAGAAAATCTTATTCAAAAGTAAAACTGATTTAATTTAATTCAATTTATAACAAATAAATTACAATAAATAAAATAATTTTTATTTTTTGTATTTTTTAGATACAAATCAGGGATCTATTGATTTGATTCTAAGAGAAGTCAAAACTTTAGCCCAAATTAGTGGCGACGGAGTGGTCCGGTATATGAACTCATGGATTGAAAGCGACTGTCTTTGCATTAAAATGGAATACTGTTCCCATAATTTGAAAGATATAATCGATAAGAAAAGACAATTATTTAATAGGGATTCGTCGCAACCAATGGATATAATCGAGTACTACATCTCATTCGAGATTTTAAAGGAACTCTTATGTTGTGTTCAGTTTTTACACGAATTGAAACCACAGATAATTCATAGGGATCTCAAACCACAGAATATCTTAATCTTAGAGAAACCAACGAATGGGCGATACCTTAAATTATGTGATTTCGGTTTAGCTGTTATTCACGACAGCGAATATGTGTCGCACACGACATCAGTTGGAACACTAAAATATATGGCACCAGAAATATCAAGTACCAAATATAATTCAAAAGTCGATATTTATAGTGTCGGCAAAATTACAGAACAATTATTTGATTTGGATATATATGAGTGAGTTCTGAAAATTTGTTATTTTAAACAATTTTAAATGTTATCGAAAATCATTTATTTAAATATTTTAGATCGGAGTCTATCACATCAGCGACCAGTAGTTTAACGGAAAAGTTAAACAGAATGACTCAGATTATTATTTCAATGACTAATGTTATTTATAATCAAAGACCATCGTGTGGTCAGCTCTTGATTACTTTGGGTGAATGTTGTGCTGACAAAGAAGAGATAAAGAACCACGATCAATATAAAGCTATGCTTGAAGTACAGTATAAGTTGAATTCGATGTTCAAAGACTATTTATCTCGGTTATAAAAAATAAAATCAATTCTGTGATTCTAAATGTCATTATTTTGATATAATTATTAATTACATTAAAATTTAATTTAATAGAAAATATTTTTCTTTTATCAAAGATTATTATTTACATTGAATTTCAGTAAAATGAATAGAATTGAAAATTCAAACTGCTCAATTTAATAATAATATCCAATTCAATCAAGATCGAAAAATATGCCATCACTCATACAATATGAGTCATATTGTTATCTCTATTATAAATTATTAAATCTCTTAGAATTTCTAAACGTATATAAAATTACTTAATAATATTGACTAATTGACATTGATTACTAATTATCAATGATTAGTAATAAAGATTGGATATTTATGGTAAAATAGCTAATAATTTTTTAATTGTTCAGGCTTACATCACCTATACAAGACACCTAGTTTTTGATGCACATTATCATGATAAATCATTCTTCTTTGAGTAAGTGTTGAGTTTGGAGATGAGCTAAATCTAAGATCGACTCAAATTGAGGTTTTCTCTCAACTTTTACTAAAAAAGTCTAAAATACCCAAATTATTTTGACATTAAAGAAATAAAATGAGTAAAGCAAAAAACAGATATGAGTCTTTAAGTTTTACATTTTTAATCTGTTAAACTATTGCATGGTCTAATTAGACTCTAATTCCAACTTTTTTGTAGGCTATTTATGAATAGTCTAATTGTGTTATAGTAAAAGTTGGTTTAATAAATACCCTGCATAAGAGTTGGAGTTCAAATTCATGTGAAAATTCCATTCAAAACTTACTTTTGGTTTCGATATAAAGTGATGTTTTTGGTATGACCTCCAATGGATAAAATCTCGTTTAACCATGCAATATGTATCAAGGTTATTTTGTCAATCAGTTTCAAAAATTATTAATCGATAAAAATATGAAATAAAAGAGTATATAAGGATTTGTTAGTTTTGAAATTTGTTTCATTTGAAATCTGTTGGCAAACGGTTTAAACACTTTATTTTAAATTTTATTCATTGATATTATTATTAATTTTTAAAATAATGTCTTCTCTTAAATATATTTTCTGTGAGTATTTCTGTTATATTATTTGATTGAAGTTTTACTTATTTTAAAAAAACAGTGATCACAGCTCTGGTGGCTCTGATCTCTGCACAACAAATGGAGGATTCAATGGAAGACACGGATTCTATAGATGACATGGATGACGATGAAGATATCGATTTAGAAGCTGTAGACGATCTGCCCTCAAATGAAATGACTGATTCTCAAGTGTCGACAACTCAGGAATCGTATAAATCGATTGAAGAGCCGCTCGAAAGCACACAAAATTTGGAAGAAGTTATGGCAGAGACGACAAAACCTACAGAAGAGTCCACGGAATCAAATGAAGATAAGACCGAAACAATTATTATATTCGAAGAAATGGAAAGTATGGTTCGACCTAATGATGACAATTCGAGTCTATCAATAGCTCAGACCTCAACCGATTCAAACGACACGATTGTCTCTGAATTCAACGGTTTCGATGGTAACAAAAGCGAGTCCTCATTCAGCTGTTATGGCCGACCCTTTGGACAGTACGCAGACGTTAAGAAAGAGTGTCGTGTTTTTCATATGTGTTATCCATATTTCAATTCGACGACCGATGAACTACTTTACCAAAGAATAACATTCCTCTGCGATAACGACTCTGTCTTCGATCAAAAGCGTTTCATTTGTGTCGAAAACTCAACCATTGGTCACAAATGCAGTGATTCTGAAGGGCTTTACATACAAACAAATCAGGAATATTTGATTCGTGTCTTCACTCAAAGTGTTTCGCCCATCGATGAAGTGAGGGGTCAAACCTCTGCCAGACCTTCAAACAGGAATTGGTTTAATTGGGTTTACGGCTATTAATTTGAAAATTTGAGTCTAATTTTACTTTTTATTTATATTTTAAACATATTTTTAATTGAATTCAAATATTTGTATAAAAGTTTCATTAAATTTGAATAAAAAGTTTTCAATTCATTGAATAGTTTTGAGAAAAAGAGCGAAATCTATGAACCGATAAACGAGTCATAAGTTGTAAACATTTCCTCTGACTTAAAGCTATTTCTTATTTTCAATGATATTCCTCGAGAGTAATGTCTACCACACGAAAGGAGAAGAAAGAGAGTGAGAGTGTTGTGGAGCTGTTCTGCGAATGGACTGATTGTAATAAAGTGTTCAATAATTTAACCCTTTATTTACAACACTTACATAAATGTCATATCAATGGAGATAATGGCGATAATGAAGACAACGGATCCATCACTTTATATAGTTGTCAATGGATTGGTTGCGAAGAAAATCATTTCGACAATTATTCCCAGTTTTGTCTTCACGTCTCATACCATGGATTTCATCAGAAACTGATGAGTAATGGATTAACTGTTATGAAGACATTGGGTTTGTTTTTACTCTTTTAATACAAACTTTTAATTATGTCTTTGAAATGATTGTTCTTCAGGTGATTCAATCAATTGTTTTATGGACTGTTCGGCGCGGAATGTATTACCAGAACTGCCAAAAGTGTTTGTCTGCGGATGGGAACAGTGTTTCACTGATTTCACAGACAGTGAATCGTTTTATAGACACGTCGACAGACACGCCATCGAAGACGTAGCCATTCCTTCGCTATCAAAGGATGAACTGAAACGAACAAAGTTTGCAAAATGTCTTTGGATTGGATGTAAGTCTGCGTTCACTTCGAGGCCACACTTAAAAGAACACTTACGAACCCACACTCAGGAGAAGCTGATCGCCTGTCCCTCTTGTGGTGCTATGTTTTGTAATAAAACCAAATTCATTGATCACTTGCATCGACAGACATCAGATACTGTCACCAATAAAAGTGATTCATTTACAATACATGTGTCCAAAGGGGACGACACACCGATGACTACTTTGACGATACAAATGCCTCAAACAGACGACTCATCTCAGATCGGACTCAATAGTGGAACGACATCTTCAATACTGATTCAAAATTTAAACTCAGAAAACGAATTAATGTTAATCGACTTAACGGCTAATTCGAGTCTATCGACGGTTGCCATTAACTCAACGCCCGGACAGAAGTCGAGTCAAACGGACAAACCGTTCAGATGTTCGGTGTGTTGGCGACAGTTCGCCACTCAATCACTTTTGACAGAACACTCACGCATTCATATAAACAAATATAAGTGTAATGAATGCCAAATGACAACAAACAGTCCGTCGGCACTCAAACATCATATGAGTTACCGGCACAGCTCTAACCGTCCCTTTTCGTGTCAGTTTTGTGACCTTAAATTTAAATCGCGTTCAGATTTGAGGCGACACATCGACACTCATAGCTCAGAGCCACCCTTTCGCTGCTCTTTATGTGGTTTTCAATCGCGTAGTGTTCACACGTTTTCCAAACATAATAAGGAACAGCATTTGGCCATAAAATGTCATTACGAGTGTCAACACTGCAAAAAGAGGTTCAGTCGCGGCAATAATCTCACCCGACATCTCATAACAATCCATAAATGTGTGCTTCCCGTCGGTTGTACTCGATTTCAATATGAAAAACAAGAGGACGGCATTTACAGGCTGTCCAACAAATCAATGGCAGACAATGAAAGTCAATAATTGTTAACTTTATTTATCATTACGTTTCGCATTCAGTTTTTATGTACTTTTTATTTATAGATAACTAAGTTATCCATTAAATCATACTTCAATTTACTCTCTTTTGACGAACAAATTCACACAAATTTCAAATTTATTTTTTGAAAAATTTATAAATAAATGATTTTAAAATTTAATTGAATTTTCTATAAAATCAATTGATATTCAATTCTGGAAATATTTTCTAATCAATAATTTGATAATTAGTTTGATCTGATTAGACATTAATTGGCTATTATTCTATTGTGCTGTTCTATTAGGCTATTGTGCTGTTCTATTAGACTATTGTGGTGTCCCTTTTTAGATGAGTCAACATTTAAACTTCAATATGAATATCATATTAAAAATGGTCAGAATATTATTTTTAATGAAATATCCTTTGAAACGATGATATAATTGAATAGAAGAGAGTTATTTCAATTGGATTTTGTTATAATTTTCCTGTTTCTCTATTTCTCTCTACCACTCACTCACTCACTCTCTGACACAATCATCGGTACATTCAATAGATTAATATACGATGAGTTGACGACTAGAATGAAATGTTCAGACCTATGGCTTGTTTCCGGTCTGTTTTGGGTCGAAAGGAAGCGAATTTTCAAACCAATATTGAAACATAAATGCTATGCAATTGAGTGAAAGCCTTTGCAATAGATTTGGTGCTGACTCTCATTGAATTTGTTGTAAGAAATGAATTAAATCTGATTCATGTGTTGGGCTTCACAGTCAAAGAAACGAATAAATATCATGCAATTGATGTTAACGTCCAGTCTATATGTTATACTCTTTTGATCATTAGTTGTGCTGCGCTTATGTATGGATTGTTTATCACTTGGAGTCCCAATAAATGTGAAAAAATATTGCTATGAATTCATAGCATATGAAAAGTGGGGAGAATTGAAGCGAATACAGAATAACTGTCACCGAATGCTGTGAAAAGCAGAGATCGGGGGCAGAGGCCATAATCATAAATGGTGCGCCGGATGTGCAAATCATGTGGACACGTGTCCGACTGACTGATTACATAAATTCTGCATTAATCTCATATATAATTATGAACAACATTTAGTGACCTATTTTGGCCTCAAATCCCTTTCAGAGGCAATAATATCCATAATATCCATAATAATCAATCAAATTCTAGGCTTTCTTTTACTCAAAATCAAATCTCTCATTACATTACATATCAGTTAATCTCTGATTTCATCAAAGCTTTCAAAACATTTAGAGTTGAGTCACATTTTTTATGACTGATATCGATCTGAAAGTTAAGTAACTTTTTTATGACACTTAAATAAATCGATAAATTATTAAAATGTATTCAACAAAAGGTTCTGTCAAATAGTTTCTCTCCGAACATAAACTAAATATGATTTCTAAAGAATAAAATATTACATTTGAATGTCATTCAAATACAACTTATTTCTCTTCAAAAGTATTGCAAATCATTTGTTTTCAAATGTTTGCATCACTTTTG
>LBFM01001243.1:10231-20247 GCA_000988765.1 Achipteria coleoptrata | reverse complement strand
GAACCAATAACCTTGAATAGTCTAACGACACAAAACATTTTGTTATCTATTTAGTGAATAATAGGTTGTTTTTCGTTCTTTTAGTACTAATTCCTTATATTAATGTAAGTTAATTTAAGAATTTGAAATTACCAAGCTGATAATTTAATAGAAGATTTTAATCAACTGGTGATTCTTGATCTTACAAAAAAATTATAACTTTTTAAATGATAATAATATTAATAATATAGTGATAAATAAAGTGAGTATAACCTTATTTTTTGAATTATTTTTTATTGAGAACAAAAGAATTCAATCCAAGTTTAGTCATAAAACTTGACTGAATTGAGTATATTTGTCAATAACACAACTTATTGTCTATAATATAGGAGTTGGTATCGAACACCACTACAAGTAATTAAAACAATTTGTTGTCCAAAAGATCACAAGAATTAAAAACTTAATGTTTTTTTGTTTTCTCGAAAAAAGACTTATTTTTTGTGAGATTCAAAAAAATGTATTTTCAATATATTTTTTGTTTTGTGTTTCTCAGATAGCAATAGATTCAAAGACACACAAATAGTACTAAAAATGTTATTTTGTTTTTTGGGGGAGCGATCAGCACATTAATGATCAATAATCACATTTAAATAATTTAATTTGTATGTTCATTTATAATGTACCATGGTAGATATAATCAAAAAGTAGAGAACAATTGCGTAAATATATAAAAATATTATTTTAAATTCTCCTTTAAATAAACGCAGAGTTCATATCTTTTTGATATATCTTTTCATTACTTTTTTGATGATAAAACTGAACAAAATTTGTATTCAAGATATATAAGAATTTTGTATTTCAAATAGAAATGTCATCTTTTAAAGTCAACTATTTATTTGTTGTGCCAATTGCTGGGAATCTTTCAAATATATAATATCACTAAAGAACTCAAACTCATTATAATTGTCTTTTAGAAAGAAAATTAGTTGTTTTGTCATCAAATAAAAAAGGAAATGATATAATCATAGAGTTATAGATTTGATTTATAATCTATAATATCCTAATAATTACAGAAATTTGTTAATAATTAATGTAACCAATAATTAGTTATTTACTACAAAAAAGATTAATAAATTGTTTTTTATGTAATTTTTCGCTCCAAATAAAACAGGTATACATTTTTTCATTCATTCATTTTTATATATAATTTGTTTTTATACATTTTGGGAGTGTTTTATAATTTTCAAGAAAAAAGAAAATTAAATAAAGAAAAAATTGTTTGAATCAATCATTTTTCCAAAAGAGAGTAAAAGCTATTTAATAGTCAATCAAATTATTCTAACAAATTATGGGATAGTTTTTGTTTGTTGTGTACTCGCCTTTGAATCAAATGTTATATTATATTCACAAAATTCAATAACAATTTAAATAAGTTTTGTTTTTTGGAATGAATTAGTGCTTAAAGAGTAGAGACAAATGAGAAGAAGTATTCGTTTGTATGTAATTCTGGTATTGATTTATAAATAATTTAACCGATATTTCAAACAAAATTTGAAATAAGAGTTGACTTTCTTTAAATTAATTATTTTAAAACAATGGTATTAAATATGAGTGTAAAATGAAAACGAAAATACAGAAACAAAAAGAGATAGAGAAACAAAAAAGTAGAAGTGATTTGTTTGATGTGTGATTTTTTCGTGTGCTGAGAACAGAATAAGAGAAAAAGTACAGTAATGTTGTAGTATCACAGCTATTATATCACCTTTTGATTAACTGTACCCTCAAAACTCTGTAATCCACACGTTCTTCTAAGTCTCAAAACTTATTTGTTATTTAATTAAGAGTCGATTTTTAAGTAAAGCTAAAACTTTTTAAAGAATTTCCCAAAATTTTTTGAATTATCATTTCATTGCAATGTCAACACTAAATGACATAATTTAATGATTGTTTGCTTCACAAATATATTTATATTTATATATAAGTAATGCTCCGAAATCTAGAAACAGAATTATTTTATTTGTTTAAATCCATATTCTAATCGACACCTCTTTATGAATGAAATTTTCAGTAAAAATCTTTGTTTTTAGTCTTTTAAATAATTATCCAAAGTCTTTGGGGACAGACAACTACTTCAATGGCTACAATATGAGACACCATTTGGTTTATTAGAAATACTCATTGGAAATACTAGCGGACAGACATTATATTTGTTTGTATTGATATGTTTTCCGACTAATTGTTTGAAGTGAGCCCAGAGCTGTCAATCAATACGATCAGAAATTTTGTGTTTTTTGTTTAACTCCATTATAATCCTGAATATATGATTGCAAACAAGAATTGCATAAAAATATACATATGTTTTGTCTAAAGTTTATTTTAAATTTAATTATGATATGACTCCAAATAATATATTTAAGCCATTAATGAGTTGCCATCGAAATGTCAAAAAGAGGTATGGGATGTTCAAAATGCACATCACTTTGACTCTCTTTTGACACAGAATATAAAGTGTAGGGAAATGTATTAATTCATTTGCATCTCCACTGCATTGAAATATCTCTAAAATTTTTGATCGGAAAAAGTCTTTCATTACATAAGATGTGAATAAACATTGACTTCACTATCGAATAGATAATTGAATTATTCAATAGATTAGCTATCAATCAATCAATGATTATTAATATGTAATCGATTACAACATTTATTAGACTTTCCAACCGATTGAGACGAAAGTTATTAAATTAATTTTCATTTTTTCAAAAGAGTGTATCGAATGTCATAATTAATATAAATAAGTTGTTGTTATGTCTGACTAGTAATAAACTGTACAATCAATTTGAGATTTAAGCTAAATATGTTATTCCAGATTAGAAAAATGGGAAAAATGGGAACCAGGAAATTCTTGCAGAAATTCTTAAATTAAATGTTTGTTTTTTGTTTGAACGAAAACTTTAAAAAACGATATAATAAGAAAAGTAAACTTTAAAATGTTTTAGCTTTGGATACAATAAAATGTACGAAAATTTTTGACTCAATTCATGTTTAAAACTTGAAATTGTATTTCATTTGATTTTTTTTCAATTAATAATAAATTAAATGATTCATCAGTTGAAGTGAGCCATCAATATCTCAGCTCCGGTTCGGGAACCGAATTCTGATTGTTTTGGTGGAGAGATATGCAAATTAGGCAAATCAATAGACATACGACGACCTCTTCTCGAGGAGCCATTACTCCACATATGAGTTCCCATATGAACCTGTTGTTCAAAAATATGTTCATTAAGTTATCGATTTGTGCGAAGACAGGAATCACGGCTCACATACCTTTAGGTTACCCTTTGTTGTGAAAGCTCTGCCACAAATTGTGCACTTGAAAGGCTTATCGCCGGTGTGTGTCCTCATATGTATCTGCAATTTATTTATTGTTTTTCAGTCAGAATTTTATTCATTTAAATGTAAAACTCTATTAAATTACCTGAAGAGCAGAACCACTAGAGAAGGGTTTATTGCACACACGGCACACATGCTTTGGATTATATCTCGATGATGAGCCCTGATCCTGGAGGGGTGACATTTGCTTTTCATTTTGGTTGAGTGAAGAGTTGAGTAAAGAGTTGAGTGAAGAGTTCCCATTAGGTGTCGGCGAATTTGAGACTCCACTACTGGCGTTGGAATTGCTCGACATATTGATAACAGGAGTAGTACTTCCGTTGTTTGTAGCGTTGGAAGTGTCGCTCGTATTAGACAACGGAGTCATTGCAAGGGATGTACTACATGTGGTGGTAGTGGTAGTTGTGTAGAGACCTTCAGGTAAGTCTCTTATTTTATGGGTAAGCATATGCTGTTTCATATTGCCTTTGGTAGAGAAGCCGCGGTCACAGACATCACATTTAAATGGTCGCTCTTTTGTGTGACTCCTGTAATGAATTTCTAGCGCTGAATAACAGGCAAATGTCTTCATACATATTCTGCACGTCGTGTTCGGTCTTCCGGTGGGAAATTGTAGTCCTGAGAATGGGGGCGGAAAGAACCGGTTCTCCATATTTGGAGAGGTTTGCGGTAAATGAATGAGTGACATATCTTGGGAATTCTGAGTGCAATTGTTATTTTTAGGCGTCAAATCCAAAGCTCCTCCACTCGGAGTAGTGGCCGGAGAAGACCTGTCTATTGTTCCCAAAGAGCTATCGGGTGTTGACCTGTCGTCGGCTGATATTTCAGAAGTGATTTTACTATTGAGTGAAGAGGGAGAGAATGAGCGCATATGTGGGGAACACTTGTCCTGAGCTTTGCTATTAACTGAGAGATCGGTTGCATTAGTGGTTGGCGGGAGTCGTATGCCGTGTTCTGATTCTATTCTTTGGAATTGACTCAAATTATAGAGCCCTAAACCAAACGGTCCAAAAGGCATCGGTTGGGGGACCGAAGAGTTGATTGTTTTGACGTGATTTTCGAGTGCAGCCAAAGACGTGGAAAAATTTGAATTTACGGAATCGTTTGATTGCGAAGATGTTATGAGGGGTGCACTCATTGGGATCGTGTGGTTCGGTGTCGACACTATCACCGCCTGAGGAATAGAAGCCGGTGTCGGAGACTTAGGGATCGGTGTTGGGGACCTACTCTCTACTGCATTCGGAGATTTAGAGCCCAACCTTTCATTTTTAGGTGAATGCGGTGTCGACTCACGACTCGACCGATTGCTTAATGACGGAGATATCGATTCCCGTTTGCACTGAATTGTCGTCTGAAGTGTCTCTTCAGTCGAATTCTTTCCGTTTTGCAATTCATTCGACAAAACGGGCGAAGAATTTGGTTTTGGAGTTGAAAATGAAGTGATCGGAGCCGAGAGGGGAATGTTCAGTGAAGAACTTGTAGTCAAACCATTCATAAATGCCGGACCAAACAGTCCTGAAGGAGGGGGAAGTGGACCGCCGAAGTGCGGTGGCATTAGTCCCCTATGGAATGATGGCATTAGAGTCGGTGCTTTGATCTCATTGGCCATTATATGTTCGGGAGGGATGTCTGTCGGTTCTCCCGTATGCATACGAATGTGTTGCTGAAGAACCTGTCGTTTCATTCAAATAATATAGAAATTCAATACAATTATAATATTTTAGTCATTAAACAAATATTTCAATGATTAGTAAATAAATAAAAATCAATAAATAAATAGTAATAAATTACCAGAGCATTTGTGAACTGCTTGTGACAGACTGGGCACTGATGCAAAATACGAAGAGGGGGTTTCACTCTGTGAACCCCCATATGTGTCTTTAAATTGCCTTTTGTAGTGAAAGCCCGGCCACATATTTTACATTTGAAGGGACGTTCGCCCGTATGGGTCCTGTAGTGCATCTGAAGAGCACTCTTACAACTGAGCACTCGATGACAGATAATACACTGATTCGGATCCGTTAACTTGTGTTCGATGTTATCCACTAATTGTTGTAATTTCACGGTTTCCGAAGCCTTTTGCACTTCCATTAGGGTTTCCCACGTATTGTCAGTACTGCCCGGTTTTGGCAGTAAGTCCTGATAAAAGACAGGATCCCTGTTCTCACCCGAGCCGTCATTTGGGTGGCCATGACTTGGCATCGGTGGCATACCTGGTGGCAGACCAAAAGGTATTAAACCCAAAGAAGTTGGAATTCCTGGAAAGGCTCCCGAAGCGAAATATGGCGGGAATTGAGGCAAATACGGGAACTCTGAACCGGGAGTAGGCATAAGACCATCATCTGAATCACCTGACAGGTCATCATCCGAATTGATATTCTCTTTGTCTTTGTCTATCATGTCTTTCCTATTTGTTTCCTCCATTTCTCTGTCAAATTCGTCTCCACTCATGTCTTCGTCTTCAATGGTGTCATCCATTTCTGCCACTTCTTTGCGAACGTGTTGTAAGTCGAGAGGCATTTCTTCCGTTTTGTTGATATGATTTTTACTTTTGGCCAAATTGACAGCCCTTTCGTCTTCGCTGACGTCTTCCACTTCTTTGATATCGATGTTGTCGTCGCAGTCATTGTCTGAGTCATCGCTAACCGATTGATTGGATATATTATCTGAAGAAGTATTTCGTCTCAAAAGAGCCGACGATTTATCGCTGAGACCGAACTCAGGGTTATTGACGTCCAGAATATTTTTGGCAAAATTGGTGCCGAAAACGCCTTTAATGTCTTTGATTGGAGTCGAGTCCAAAAAAGACTGACTGATTGATGAAAGCGATTGCGACATCATTTGTGGCATTCCAGACATCGACATCGGAGGGGTTGACATCGGAGTCAAATTTGTAGGCGACTGAGAGCCTGTTGGGGGCTCTATGGGGGGATGAAATTTATCGAGATGTTCGGGAACGGGATGGGGATTCATCTTAATGTGAGGGTATTTTGCTTTATGTCTTTGGAAATGAACCTTAAGATTGCCTTTAGTTGTGAACCGATTGCCACAAATATTGCATTTAAAGGGACGTTCGCCTGTATGGGACCGGATATGGATTTGCAGAGCAGAGTCACTGCCAAACACTTTGCCACAGAATTTACAGCGATGTCTATACATTGGGTCCTCTTTTCCATCTTTGGTTTTTCGAAAGCTTAAGAAGTCTGAGCCACCCATACCTGCGATTCCATTCAAAAGGAAAGATCCGCCGGACATTGTGTTCTGAAGGGCCTGTTCTGTATGTCTTTGGAGTAGTTCTAAAGTGTTGGGTTCATTAGAACTGGGAGATAAGGGCTCATTCAGTGGTGATGATGTGTCCCTCGACTGATCCATAAGTGGTTTATCGGTTTCATCATTTTGTAGCACAGACTCAATGACCGACGAACCAGAGGTCAGGTTCGCTGAAATCGTTGACGAAGACAGCGGTGGACTTTTGATGGGAACTGCAATTGGTTTGGAAGGAGATGTTTGTGGAAATGTTGATGAAATCAATGGCTTATCGGCAGTGCTGGATATGTTTTGACCCTTTTCTTTGTCAGGTGTCGTTCCTTCTGGTGAAGCATTTTGATTGAGAAGTTGTGGTACCAATAATGGAGTGGGTATCTGAGGTGTTGTCTGTCCGCTGCCAGAAATTTGTGACTGTAGCTGATGAATAACATGGAGTAACATCATTTGTTGCTGCTGTAAATTGAACAGGGTCGACTGAAGTGCTGTTGGGGGCAGAGCCTGAGGTAAGAGATCTGGTGTTGCGGGTGGGTGTTGTGCCACCGCTACTGATGTGTTCTTTAGAGATTCTATGACCACATTTGTGTCCGATAATGAAAGTGATGGTCCAACGAAAGGCCAACCGCCAGCCGTCGCCGCCATTTGTTTGAGTCTATTCTCAGCCGAATCGTTATCTGATGGCAAAGTCTGTTCGCTTTCATTCTTATCCTCTCCAATATTGTCAAATACTGGCGGGAATTTTGCCACCGATTCTACACCTTCTTCTTCATCATCAGAATTATCTTCTTCATCTTCATCCTTGTCCTCTTCCATGTCCTCAATAACATCTTCATTCTGTTTAATGATGGTCTGTTGTTGAGGTAGAGTGGGTTCACTTTTTTCGTTCGTCTTTTTAATGCAGTCTTTTTTATGGGACAGAAAGTGTGAGAGACCTAAAAATTCTTGCCTACAATTGCCACAAATATGTGCATCGATCGGACTCTCTCTTTCTTCCTCCTCCTCCTCATTATTAACGGTCAGTGATTTCGAACCTGAATTCAATGAAATTGAAAGAAAATAATTAATTATTTGAACGAAAAATTCATTAACTTTTTTCTATTAAAAACATTATAATTATAGTAATAATAAGTATAAAAATTGAGATCAAATAAATCAAATCAGAACTAATTTCTGGTGAATTGGATAGTACTGCAAGTCTTAGTAGTTTTATAAACAAACAAATTAATAAATGTTTTGAGAGCGGACTGTGTTTGGGCTGATGTGATGCTGTGCTGTGTATGTGAGCAGAGAATTGAAAATTTCTAATATTATTACTAATATGTTGTGTTAGAGAATAAGTTATATTGCATTTTGCAGATTGAGTAATAAATTGTGTTATATGTGTATTGCATTACAAATAGGCTCGGATAGCATCCTATGTATTGGAGTTGTGAGAGAATGATGGACGGATCGGACCTAAAGGAGCTATTAGAACGGATTTGGAACTACGTTTTCCCCGTACGCCAATCCATCAGACAGATTGAACCAAACGGCAAAAGTATATACACTTATATTCACTATCACTGTATGTAATACTTTTGAACTGTATCTCAACGTTATATTTGACTATTTGAATGGTGAGTCTGAGGTCAGCCCTTCAAATATGCATTTCCATGCAGTCCATAGTCTATTAGGTTATGGATGTTATACTTTAGTTATATTTCTCTACTTTTACTAATGTTAGCACTCATTCATAGCATTCATATATAATATTAGAATTTGAAAGCTTTTCTCAATATCGATGATATCAATCCATTTGGAGAACACTTCCACTCAATTCTTCCCCTCTTCTGTCAGAGTTTGAGAGCCACTGCTACTCGATTTGTGACCCTTTTCTCTGACAAATATTTTTGCTTTTATCCAAAATTAATTTATGGATCGAAAATCTCTGACAAAAGATCGACACAAACATACATACAGTGAGAGTATAGTCAACCAAAGAAATTGAGAAAATCATAGGCCAGTCATATGTATAAACTTATTATTCAAGTATTTGTATTAAATACAAATTATAGTTGTCTGGTATTTGACAAATAAATCTAATTAAAAGGCATTCATGTTATTCGGGTGTTATTATAGTCGGAGCGCACGACTCTAGCGCTCACAAAAAAGATTTTTTCGGGTCTAATATTTAGCACAAAAATGTTGAGTAAAAATATATAATGGATTTGTTTAGATTCATATGTCATCTCTTATTTGATTAATTAATCAATTAAACAGAAAACTTACGTAAAGTTTATTTTTGAAAATCCCATCACAAAAGTCAAAACAAATATATTTTATATCTGTTTTTAAATTTAGAGTTTATTTTATTAAAATAATTTCAATTCATTTTCATTTATCTGTCTCTTATAAAGTTGTTTGAAAATACAGTTTAAATACGATTTGCTTAAAAATCAAACAAATTTCTATACAAACGATAAGGGATTATATGTTTGGAGAAATCGAAACGACGACTAAAAAAAGACTTTATTACATATATTTGTTCAAAAACTCATTAATAATTTTGTTTGCATTTCTATTGAAGTCTAAATTTTTAAATTTTTTACACAAAAATTTTTCTAAAACACAAGGATTACAAGCAATTTATATTATAAATGTTTATCAGTTTTCCAAATCAATTAAAATGAAAAATTTGTTTTTTAAGGCCTGGAAATAGAGTTTAAAAGTGGGGAAAAGCAAAATAGATGAAACAAAGATGTATTTGAAATGTTTAATGCATCGAAAAGCTTAACAAAAATATAGTATCAAATAGACTATCGTTTTATGTGTTTATTTTAAAGCCTGAAATAATACTTTCCGGCGAAACACTGCAAACAATAAAATGATTAGATATTACGGGTATATAAACTCAGATTTTGAGTTAACATTTGAGCAAAAAGTTTGCCCAAAAATATATATATATATTATTTGAGAATACATTACATAACAAATATTGGAGCAGTGGTTGAAGAGTAATATAAAAATAAAAAATATTTTGTGAGTCATATCATAACTCGACCATTCAGAACACAAGTAGGGTCTGCGCCGCTCAATAAAGATGTTAGTATTAACCATAATCATAACTTAATATCAGACACATTTGAGGCGGTATTTGAAGGATGCGCTGCGCAAATACACAAATATATTTGAAGAAATTTATATTTTTTGATATTTTTTGGGTGTGAACTATAAAACTGGAAACAATTTTGTTGGCAAATATAGAGTTGAAAATTAAAATAGATTTAAATTCACAAAAAGTTATATCAAATATTTAAAGTTTTTATTCCACTTTTTAAATGAATATAAACTAATTTAAAGACTATTGAGAAAAACAGTGAGAGAGTATGAGAGAGAGAGAGAGA
>LBFM01001228.1:0-10564 GCA_000988765.1 Achipteria coleoptrata | reverse complement strand
AATAATTACATAGAGATCTCATTACAAATATTTCGCCCATTAATTCAAATACTCGTAACTATCGATAGATAGAAATGTGTGACAATAGGCTGTCCTATTGTCAACAAAGAATACAGTAATACAAATGATAGTCATTTCCAAATATATACTCAATTCCTATATTTATTCTGAAAATAATCACAAAAAAATAAACTGAAATTTTGTGTAATTATTAGATAAACAATGATTTGTCGACAGATTATGTGTTAAATATTTTGTATATCAAAACAAAATTAAATTATTTCGAAAAATATGTAAAAATATATTAAAATTATTTTATTGTTTTTATAATGACCTGAAAAGAATAATTTGAATATTCCTGGGATAATATAATTATATTATTTTTTGAAGACTCGAATGTACCAAGCACACATTTTTAACAATTAGGTTAAACACACCATTTGATGATTTACTCAAATATTTTATAGTAAACCTTTGGATCGATTTTAAATTAGTATTTTTAAATGTTTTGTAAATCTGTAAAATCAAATGAAAATAAATATTGAATATTATTAGTAAATCTGTTTTTAATTCATTTTTGNNNTTTTAGTTTGTTTTCTAAAAAAATATGTGATATTTGGCTAAAAGTTTATTTAAGATAAAAACTTTAACCAATACTTTAACCAATACCAGGCTAATTGTTGAAAGGTTAGGCAATGGTTAGGTAATTTCAATAATTGTAATTAAAAGATACAAGGTTGAATGAATGTTTTAGTGATATTTAGGCATAGTTTTTAAAAAGATAATTTTTCACAGAGAGTGTGTTATTACAGAAAGTCCATTGTAGTCATGGTTACAAGGATGAAGCACTCATCCACTTCAGCACAAGTTATGACAAAACGATATTCAATAGTGAAAAACTATGATTCAAGCTCTATTTAAATAGATTTCATTTAAAAAGATTTCATCCATTGAAAAGTAGATAAAATTGAAGCCTAAAAATATTGCTCACAATTCTTCACAATCGCCTCAATTTTGGAAATACTTTTTTGTCCAAAAAAGCGATAGATTTTTGAAAAATGAGTTCAAATATAACGAATTCCACAATTAGTACACCCTTGCCACCTCTCGAAGCACTGGAAAAAGTGCCTCAAATAATACTTATGGCACTCTACACAATGATCTCGATCGTCTCATTCATCAGTAATTTGATTGTGATTTTGGTCTTATTGTTTGGCAAAAAAACTTCTCCAGAATTAAAAAAGTTTTTAATTAATTTGGCCGTCTCTGACATATGTATGGCCACAATGTCCATACCGTTCACCTACACAGACTTCATGCTAGGTCGTTGGATATTTCCAGAGTTTCTATGTGAGTATAATAATTTCAACAATTTTACATTCAAAATGAATATATCAATTTAATTTTAAGCTAATTAAAAATCCACTGTGCATGTAGAAATACTATAAAAATAGACTGACTATTTTAAAAAATAAAAGTGCACAATGTTTACACACGATTGAAAAATTATGAGCAAGGTCTTGTCCATCTCCTGATTCAGAGATGCAAAGAAGTATGATTGCCGTATGAGCTAGCTTGTCCATCTATTAATTATTAATTAACTGTTATCGAGTTTTTGAATCATAAATGATGATGATGATTCAGATTCAGATAATATCAGATTGATCATCTTAAATAATTTCGGTTAGGTTCGGTTAGCCTTCGTAGGTTTCTCTGATAAATTGAATAAAAGTCTGAGATATTTAATTGTCATAATCAAAGTCAATAGAATCTTTTATAAAATATTTTAGAAATAAAAAGTTAATCTTTAGTTATGATTCAGACAAACACTAATAGCTAAACATTAATAGTTCAATAAATTTCAATAGAAATCAATGTGATATTGAACATGATTATGACAATTAGAATTCAAAGTGCCTATATTACACTTAACAGGTCAAATTTTGCACAAAATTTCTTTAGTTTTAAATAATTATTTCAACCCCTTTTTTTGCTTAATGTTATTAAAATCTGGTCTTAAAATCTAATTGCCGAAAAGGTTTCATAATTCTTTTCTACTAATCATGCTGAATCCAATGACATAAGAATCATTAATTTACCAGACTTGTGATTCAAAGAATTGCCTATTGAATGATTGACTTTTTGACATTTAGATAAAGATTATAGACATTTATTTCAACACAATATTTCATTGAAAAGTTTCGACTGTAAACTTAAAGTGGGTTTTAAATAATTGCCACTTCATCCTTTTAATGAGTATTTTATTTTGAATAATATAGTTGTGAAAATATCATTAGCATAAACAATTCAAATAATTCGTGTTCTATTAATATTAATGTTCTATTTAATATTTTAATTCAAAAGTTAGTTCTTGATACTTCAATGATATCAAGTTATTGGTAACAAAGCGAAGGAAAAGCAACGCAAATGTTTTCTTTTGCGTTCGTTATGTTTTAAACGCAAAGCAATAATTGTTTTTGCGCTTAAAAAGTGAAACGCAATTGAATGGTTTGTAAAGGCATTTGAATATTATGCAAAATATATCAATTTTCAAATGGAAAAGAAGTGATAATGACTTTGATTTCTAATCCCAAATTTTCTCATTTTAAGTTATGTCCATAAAGTCAAGTCTTGTAAACAAATGTTCAAGATTCTTAATACCCAATTTTTAAGTAAGTCATTATATAAACAGATACTTAATAATTAGTAGTATATTCACACAAATTTGATTTACGTGAAATCATCTGCTTTTAAGATATAAGAAATTAACTAAGCTCCTATAGAAAATCTCATATCTATTTACTCAAATCTTGAAGATCATGGTATATTGCAGTGAAGTCTCTTTGCATTCATTTATAGTATTTTTATTATTAGATTTTTATTCGAGAAAATAAATTTCAAAACAGTTTAGGATTAAATACAAAGAGATAAATTGTGGCAAAGTGTGATAATTCCTCGCTGATCAAGTAATTAAAATATCGAGTAGAATTCTTATTTATCTGAGTTAGATTTACTTATTGATATAGTAAATAGACTTTATTATACATCAATTTATTATGTATCAATTAGAATTTGTTTTAAATGAAAAAAATCTTTAGTTAATTTTAAAAATTTTATTCAAAACAACTCTTTTGTATAAAACAGTTTTTAAAATATGAGTTAATTGTTTCAATTCGTGCATAGTTTTTGATTATTGAATTTTAAAAATCAAATGAGCCTTGGAACACTATTCCACTGTTTCAATCTCTACTTATTATTTTGATTATTCAAGTTTATTTAAATGAAAATATAAGCTCAGAAAACATCACATTTTATATGAATAATACATTTATTATAGCTAATATATGGTTAACGGAGCTAGATACCATCAGGGCTGGAACAAAAAACATGACTTGGTAGAAAAAATTACTACCCATATTTATATTTATAATGAAATTTTTGATCTTGATTATACCCACAATTTTTTGTATGATATACGTATGTATGTGTATGATATTTTTTCAAAAAATTTCACACAAATAGTAAACAAAGGTCATATACCACTATATAGTGTCGACATGTTCAAAAACCGATAGAATAGGGATGTATACTTGTATATTAAACTACTCAAGATTAAAAGTTCTAAGGAAATGATATATAATATTAAACATTTGTTTGACTAAATGTCAAAATATTCAATAAAAGACTCTTATACTTTACTGTGGATCCATACACATTATCAAAAAATGATGCGATACAATTTTGTTCAGGTACTTAAGTAATATAGCTTAACTGTTACTAAAACCTGTACATGAATATATTATATCAATTTTAAAGATTTTAAATCTTTTAAAAATTGTTTCTTAACAAATGTGATTTTATTTCTATTGACAAATGATTCTCAACTACAAACAAATAAATTCCTAGATTACGGTGTTCATGAGCATTCATTTTAAACTTTTTGGTATTTCATCATGATCAGATAGTGCTAACTACATTAAGCAAATAATATACAAGTATCTAGTCCCCTCCATCACAAATTAAAAATTAAAAATTAAAAATTAATAACATATTTCAGGTTCATTTGCCCAGTTCATAGCCATTTGTGGCCCGTCAGTATCTGTCCACACAATGACAGCGATTGGAATTGAAAGGTCAGAATATGAAAAGAATTTTCAGTGAATCCCTATTATATCATATCAAAAGTCAATATATTTTTTCAGATACTTTGCAATAAAGTATCCTTTAAGGCGCTCATCATTTTTTGTCGAACATGGCAACAAGATCATCTTGCTTATTTGGACTATTGGCGTTCTCATAAGTTTGCCTCAACTATTTGCCGCCAAAATTGTATCATTCACTTACGGACAGAATAATTATTATGATTGTAGGGATGAATGGATTGACCGAAACAATGAAAAGGTATGGTATTTCCATTGTAAACAATTAATCAAATGATAGAAGTTTAATACAAAATAACATTGTTCAAATTTGAAAATTTTAGAAAAGAACCAGCATAAAAAGCAACCAATAGAATAAAGTGATTTATGTTCAAATAGACTATTTAAAATTGACTGTTTTATTTTAACATTTATTTTAATAGTCAAGAACAATATTAAAGGGTTCACTCAAATTATTACCCAAATAAAAACATATATTTTTTCAAAATTGTTTGTTATTTTGCCAGAAAAGTCCCATTAATTTGTTCAGAAAAAAGTAAACCAAATAAATTTTGTCTATAAATGTAATTTTTAATCTTATTTCAATGTATTGCTCACGAATTAATTTATTTATTTCTTAAAACTAAGGGTTAAACTCATCTCTTTTTTAAACTTTACTCGGATTTTTATTTGACTGCACTTCATGGGCAAGCTTTTTATACTGAAAAGAACAGAATTTTATTATAGAAAAATGATATTTTTCTATATTTAATTCTATTAAAAACTCAAAAATGAACTCAAATATTCAGTCAAAGAATTAATAGGTGGGAATCTTGAATAATTTTAGATGAAGTTTTTTTTGGCAACCTGTGTCACTTTTTTCTATACATCTTTTTTAAAACCTATAATTAAAATTTTTGCAAATTCTTTTTTGTTTAAGCTCCATTAAACTAATCTAAAATATCTACTTAGTTTTTAAGATATTTCATTTATAATGAAAGCACCAAATTCACAGATTTTTATTGCAATAGCTAAATTATTTTCGAGGTAACACACTTCGGATATTCTCTGACAATTATAAAAGATGAGCATGGTTAGATTAAGAATAATGAGCAGATTCGTATTATGTAATTTTTATATGCATATGGCCACTTTTAGATCGGTCGGATATAATAATAAATTAAAGAATAAATGTATAGATTAGTAATGAGATTGAGATCAAACTTTAGTATCTAATATTCAAACTTTGAATTTCAAAGTTTGTGCTTGTCAATTTCAATTCGATATCTTTTGAAATTTATTGAACTATTAATTATTGCACGAATGTTATCATTGATTCTTTGAATCATATCTAAAGAATAAGTTTTATTTTAAAAGTGATTAAAATATTAAAAGTTGAGCCAAATATTTTTTTGAAACAATAATAAAATGTACAGTACTTAATTATTTACCATGTTCAACTATTAGAAATTGGTGATTATTTTTGTTTTATAAGCCTGAAATAGGTTAAAGTTTTGAACTTTTTTTGAGCTTTCAAGTAAAATGTATTAACTGATTTCTAATGAGTTGAACATGGTAAATAATTAGGTACTGTACATATTTGTTAAAAATTTCATTTAATAATTCCAACTATAACGTTGTTAGATTCTTAGTTAAACTTCCTTATTTATTCCCAGGTATTAATTCCCTTATTGAATGAGCATGGTGAATAATGAAATCAATTTTGTTTTCCAGTTATATATAGTGATTATATTTGTAATCACATTCGCCGTTCCGGTCCTCTTTCTCTTTTTTACTTACGGCTCCATTGGAATAACATTGAAGCGACACATCACTCCCGGCAATGCTGACAATAGCAGAGATATAGCCATCATTAATATTAAAATTAAGGTAAATTTAATATTAAAAATCAAAATTTGTCCTGTGCGCTCTTTATTCTTAAAAATGCTTCTCTGCATACATAAAGGTTTAGCTTTACTTTGCTTTCGCAATTAAGTAGACTTTATATTGAATTATAAGTCAAAAGCCCCAGAAATGATCAAAAGACATTAAAATTGATCATATTAAAATTTGATGTAAAACTTCAACGTAAGCGTTATTCTTTCAATTAGGTCATACAGAATAAATTCTGTGCTGTCTTCCTATCTATATTCATAATAAATTATTACCATCAAATTAACCATGCATATTTATGTCTTCTTAAAAGTAAAGAAATAAAAGAACAAAATAAATTGTTAAGAAGAAATCAAAATTATATTTCATTGAATTCTCAAAATAGATTACATTAAAATTCTATTGAATTAAATGATAGATAATGAGCGAAAGGTAACCAAATCCAAGGTTATTCTCAAATAAGTGTCATATATTATAATTGATATGCCTAATAAATAATAATTACTTGTTCTGATTGTTTCTCATTATAATAGGCAGTGAAAATGATGTGCTCTGTTGTAGTGATGTTTATCCTGTGTTGGCTTCCAATACAAATGTTTAATTTGTTTGTATATAACAAATGGTATCTTCAGATAATTAGCTTCAACACATTCATAGAGTTCTATATTCCTGTCTTTTTCGGCTGTCATTTCCTGGCTATGGGTAAGAAAATTTTCAAATATCCCTAGCTAAGTCTAAAAGAATGAAAAATCCAATATATGTTACGAAATAAAATATTATGTCATTTAATAATAGCTCATTCAATGGTCAATCCATTCATCTATTGTTTTATGAGCGATAACTTCGTTGTGAGTTCATATCAAACAAGATAATCATTCAATAAGCATCTGAATCAAATCTCTAGACATAAATAACCCCCTCAAAGTTATCAAGCTATTTAATCTTATTTTTGATTTAAGGACAGATCTTAAGAATTGACCATACTCAACATTTTGTAATAAGTATTATACTAATCCGTTTTCATAAAACAATTATTAAGTTTACAACAATTTTTTGATATTTTAAAAAAGAAATAATTATTTATTACTTATATAATACTATTATTTATTTCAAAACAATACAAAAGTTACAAATTTTGTTTCCAAAAATTATTTTTTCGATGTTTTAATTAAATAGCACTTCAGTTAAATTAAAAGTCTGATACAAAACTGAATTCTAATTAAGTTATTAAACAAATATTTAACCAAAAAAGTTAATAAAAATACTTTATTTGAAATAAAATAAGTGAATATTCAGTGTTTACACAAAAATGGTAAAAACTATAACATATGACCTCAATTTGAACTATAATAAAATGAATTTATGCATTCTTGTTAAGTTTAAAAATAAACTTGAATATTAAACTTAGGTATTAACTTTTGTAATCTATATTTTATATTTTTGGTTTCTTTTCTCTTTCTAAGAGTTGAGCATGGTCAATTCTTAAGGTCTGTTCATGATATAATTAAAAAAAATATTGGCTAATATAAATTCACTTTCTAATTCAACTTACTTTTGACTTGTTGAAAGATTAATATGAAAAAATAATCTTTTCATTTCTTATTGATATTCTAATCTTTGTGTCAGTCGGATCTGAAACAAATAACTTGTGATTTATTGAGAAGTCGGTGTATGGGACCCAACCAAACCCAAAACAATTCTTCAAATCCAAGAGTGATTACAGTTTCTGATAACAAAGCAAGAACTTCAAGTCAATCAAACGCAGCCACCAAAGTATGAAAGCATAACAATTTCCAAAAGCATTATAAACAGGTACAATATAAAGTCTATATCATAAAATATGGGATTTATTTAATTAACTATAATAATACATTGACCATTGGTGATGTTGTGCCAATACAAAACTAGCAAAACCAGAACTTTCCTTTCTTTTTTCGTATACTTGCAAAATATAATTAATTTTTTTAGTAATCGTTTAAAACGTTTTAATATAAAATATTGTAATAAAATATTTACTCTTGCAAACTGTTAATCAATTGACATTTTTAATTGTATTGTAAATAAACTCAGTATTCGAGTCCTTTTGCTAAGGATATGAAGAGTTTCTTCCAAATCATTTGCAATCATAGCTCTGCCGACAAAGTCTTTCATTTCTGAAGCAATTTTGCGTACTTTTGAATTAAGATCCGATTCTTTCTTGAGTTCTCTATAGAGCTTTTCTTTAAATGCACTGGGTAAGTCACTTGAAAAACATTCAAACAAGAAATCATTTGATTATTCTTCGCTTATATCTTCCTCTTTAAATCTTTTGTCAGAAATGATATCAATGACCACAGCTTTTCTAACCATCCCTTTCAACAGAAGTTTAGAGACAGCGAGTGTTCCTTCAAAATATCCAATTATTTTTTCATTAACACTTCCATATTATCTTTAATCTAAGCGTTTTGTTTCAATGAAGTCTCGTTAAAAATTTTAATTACAAACAATTGTATCAATAAATTATAAATTTCATAATTATACAACCATTCATGTGACCTGGCAGCATTTTGTTTCTTATATTTGCCTTAGACCCCCCTGGTTGAATTGGAAACAGGTCAGACCTGGTCAACCTATCCTGGGATAATATAATTCGATTATTTTTGAAGACTCGAATGTACCAAGCACACATTTTTAGCAATTAGGTTAAACACACCATTTGATGATTTACTCAAATATTTTATAGTAAACCTTTGGATTGATTTTAAATTAGTATTTTTAAATGTTTTGTAAATATGTAAAATCAAATGAAAATAAATATTGAATATTATTAGTAAATCTGGTTTTAATTCATTTTTGATGTTCTAATTTAATATTGAAAACATTGATTAACCTTGCCTCAATTGAATAGATCTAAAAAGGATTTTAATAACATTTTTAGTTTAAGTTGAAATGTGAATAAATTAAGTGGTGGCCAAAAAAGACTAGTCTCTAACGCCATACTTATAATTCTTAGGCCAAAACTTATTATTCTGGACGAACCAACGGTTGGAGTGGGCCCACTTCTTGGTAACACAATTTGGTAATACTTAGAAAATCTTTGTATCAAAAATAGTGCGTAAACTCAGTTTGATATCAATATAATATATAATGAATTAAATTTTAATTATAAATTTAAAGATCAAACGGTTGTTATAACAACTCATTATATCGGAGAAGCAAAGAGTGCCTCAAATGTTGCGTTTATGAGTTATGGAACTATTCTTAAACAATCAGAACCACGAAAATTACTCCAAGAATACAATTGTCAGACATTGGAGTCAGTATTTTTGGTTTTATGTCAACAGAAGGATATCAGACGAAAATCAATTAAATTTTCTGAAATACTGAATGAAACGCCTGTTGAAAATCAGGAAAAGTCTATAGTTTTCGCCGAGTCTTCAAACAATAGCCTTAAAAATCTATTCTCATATCAAAAGATTGATAGAAAACGAGTTAAAGCAATGATATGGAAAAACTATACCCTTTCGTATAAAAACCCTATGAATGTCTTTATATTTTATTTACTGCCGGCTATGACTATGACATCAGTAAAGTTATCATTTGGTCAGAACCCTAAAAACATTCCAATCGCTGTATATAATGGGGATCTAAATCCTCAATTCTCTCAAATAATAATTGACTCAATAGATAAACAGTTCATTGATTTAAAGGTTTATGACACCAATGAAACTGCATTTGAGTCTGTAGTTAATGGAACCAATTATATGTCTGTGGTTTTTGGGCAGAATTACTCCGATAATTTTGATTATAGAATGTGAGATATATTTGCGATTACAGATGAAGACTTAGAATGGAGTAAAATCAAACTTTATGTTGATTTCTCCAATTTACCCATGGATATATTCGTATTGAGATATATAGGTTCCGCTTTCGCGACTCTCTTCTTCATTGAATATCCTTTTTTGAGTGTTGCCTTTTCATATTTACCTGTCCTTTACCTTTGTTATAGTCTTTTATCTATAAAAGTCTATAATTGTTTCAATTTTAATAGTTTTTAAAAAAATTGAAAAATTAAAAATTCAAACAAAAGCTAATAATTATTAAATATTTGTGTTATTTGCGTGAAATGATTTAAATTAAAACTAAGTGTGGGTGTGGGTGGAAGGGGCACTTCACTTCTAACAAACCCTTCAATTAAATTAAAATATCAAAAATCTGCAAATTATTTCTAAATTTATTTTTTAATACTATTATAAGATTTTAATTCAATAAACAATTGTTTGATTCAATCTTCTTCATCGCTACTGTCTGTCCATGGTGGCCGATGTAAGTGATGTTGGCCACTACTGGGTTGGCCACTACTGGATTGTCCACTAGACTCACCTAACTGTTGCATGTCTTGAGCCTTAGATGACTCACCAAACACCGAAGGATCAAGAGGTGGACCACTAGACCCCTGAGCTCTAGCCAAATCAACATATAGTTGTTCTTCATCTGAATCGGGTTCGTCATCAAGTGGTCGAAACGGTCGCATATCGTATACATTACCCAAG
>LBFM01001220.1:0-13459 GCA_000988765.1 Achipteria coleoptrata | reverse complement strand
ATAGGAACATGAGGTCGATAGTAAAAACAGGGACCTGCATATAAAATCACTCAAGTACATTTGTAAATTATTTCAAGATTGAAGAGTCAAATATAAATGAATTTTTGAATAGTAAGTAATGTCTAAATATGTTTGAACTAAATATTAATCCGTTATTGAATTAAATATACTTTTAGTAAGATTTTAAAATCATATCTTAAAAGCCTATTTGTGTTTCTAAAGTCAACTCTTGAATATTAAAAATCACTTTCTTATATTAACAGTGATCAGAACCTTTTACCTTAACTCGTTTTATATAGAAATCTTTACTTACCCTGGGTTCGACAATCAGAATTTAAAAGTTTGGTATACTTACAAAATAGAAGGGGTAAGAGAACCAACGCTCCGATTAGAAGTGGTAAAAGTGCCAAAAGGAGTAATGGCAGCAAATAGTTGTTGTCTCCCTTTTCTTTATGGTAGGTTTGGGGTACTGTGTGATGAACGTGAACTGAATTATTTTAATCAAATTAATTCAATCAAATCAATTGACATTAAACTGTTTGTGATATTACTTGGCTGTTGATGAATGACTTTAGAGGGCCAGTGGGCCTGATATCCCTCATCTGCTAAAAGTTTGAATAATTATTATAAATGAATATCAAGTGGTAGTCATTAATGACTCATTACATACATGAATCATATCCTCGGTCTTCAATCAATGTTTCGGTTTCTGTTTCTGTCGGTTGAATTAGTTCTCTGACCTGTGATCGCGGCGTAAAAAAATAATAATATTTAGACCTTGGATATTTGATACGATCCAAATATGTGTCGCCTTGAAAATAAGATGCTGTGGTAGACTGTCCTCTTATTAAAGTGAATATTTGAATTAAAATAAAGGCAAACTTATAAACTGTCCATAAAATATTCATCATGGATAATTTAATTTAATTATTCGAAATGAGTCAACACTTTTTAGTTTAAGAAATCAGTTATTATTTTTCATATTAATCACAATTTTCTAACGAATATTACAAGAAATCAGACTCAGAGAGAATTAAAAGGTTATGAACCGAACTCAGAGAAGGACTGAAACATTTGGTTTGTCGTCAAAAGATTCGATCAATTATTTAAAGCATATCAAAGGGAAGACAAAACTGTCAGATATGTTATGTTATGCCATTAGAACTATGGATCAGTTATTCTTTTATATGTCTAAAAACTGAAAATCCTTTCATCACTTTTGAGATCGACTGTTGAGAAGGTGTTGTAAAACATTTCACTTATGAAAAATGAGTTCTTTTCTCTAAATTTCTTATAAATCAACAAAAGTTTGCGTTTCTCTCAATTTATTTGTCTTTTTGAGTGAATTTTTACAGCGGATGAAGAGGTGGAACCAATGGATGCCTGACTATTAGCAAAATAATATCTGATTTGAATCGTTTGTTATAACGAAAAACAATTCAATAAAGGTTTTGATTTTTTGTGAATAAGTGATGTAAGCCTTCGCTTACAATATATTTCACAATAAATTTACCAAAAACTTTGTCAGTTGCGAACTCTTTCCATTGCTATCTTTAATCTTGATTCTTGAATGCCAAAACAGGACAATAGCCTGAAAAGTTTGCAGATAAAAATCGAAAGCTTTGCAATTAATAAAGTTTGGGTCAATTTATTTATTAAAAATATTTCTTTTTTGAAATTCATTCAAATTTCAATTCTAAAAAACAGAGAACTGTTTCTCAATCTTTAGTTTTAATCATAAAATTATTTAAATCAAACAAAAATAAAATAACCTAGGAAGCTACTTTGTCTTCAATTAAGATGCATTATCTTATTCACATTTTAATCAATGGGCAGGATATTCATTGTTTAATCTGAATAAGGTGCAAGATAAGTCACAGAGATGTCTATTTAAAAAGCGTGTGATTATTAGTTCAAAAATTATAAAATATAAATGTTTTGAGAATTAATTGAAAGAATATGAATTGAGTTAATATTAATTAGCCTAGCTGCCCGAAAATATAAAGGGAGACAAATATTAGTTTATTATTTATGGAAAAAATTTTCAAGGTACTATGATTGATTTTACTTACAACTTGCTCATTCTGTACATGCAAAATGTTAACTACTGGCTAAAAAGGGCAGCACTGTTAATATCGACTAGATTCTAATACTATTGACCTAATACCAGGAGCGGAAAAAATTAGAAAATCCCTCCTCCCCAAGAACGAGTGAGAAAAAATGGGCCCAACCGGAAAAAAATTGCCGCCAAGCGGCCATTTTGTCCTTTATCTTAGCAGTTTTAGTAATTATAACTAGATTTAATCAGTTACTAGATCAATCTTCAGCAGCTATCTAACCTTCTGGTTTAATTTATTATTTTAACTTATAGTATTTATTTTGCTAATTTCAAATTTTAAGCTATAATAATACACAAATTAGAAAGGATGCAAAAAATTGATAATAACTTTTTCACCAGTAGTTTGAAACCTGGAATTAATTGCTATGTCCATACCTTGTTTTGTGTTACTATCAATGATAGTCTATCATGTTCAGTTTCTTGATTAACAGTGATTTAGAAATAACGCGCAAACAATAAATTTAAATTCAGACCAAACTTTGAGCAAAACTTTAAAATCAAATTTAATGAAATTATGGCCAAACAAAATAACAGAAAATTAAAGATAATAAGCGGTTCGACACATAAATTGTTCGCTGAATCCGTCGCTCAAACATTAGGAGTAAAACTAACGAAAGCAGAAGTCAGTCGACATTCCGATTCAGAGACCTCTTTTGTGATCAAAGAATCGGTTAGAGATAAACACATATTTATTATTCAATCGAAAAATTGTGACATAAATGACAATATAATGGAACTGTTGATTATGATCCATACCTGCAAATTAGCCTCTTCTCGAAGAATATCTGCAGTTATCACTTATTTTCCATATTCACGACAGGATAAAAAGAAGAGATCCCGATCACCCATAACTGCCAAATTGTTCGCTAATTTATTGGAAAGAGCCGGTGCTGACCATATAATTACAATGGAATTACATTCTCCTCAAATTCAAGGCTTTTTTAATATACCGATCGATAATTTGTTCGCTGAGCCATCGATTATCGCATATATAAAGGAAAACATCTCTGACTGGAAAAATGCTATAATAGTCTCTCCCGACGCCGGAGGAGCCAAAAGAGTGACTTCAATCGCATCTAAACTTGATTTAGATTTCGCTCTCTTACATAAACAAAAGAACAGCTTAAATAAAGTTCAATCGATGATATTAGTGGGAGATGTCAGTGGAAGGACAGCCATAATAATCGATGACATCGTCGACACCGGTCAGACAGTAATAAAGGCCACTAAAAAGCTTAAAGAATCGAAAGCATCAAAAATTTTTGCCATCATTACTCACGGCATTCTCAGTGGAAAGGCCTGTCAACACATCAATAGTTCACATATAGAAAAGTTAATCGTCACTAATTCTATACCTCAAGAACTAAATCTAAGACATTGTAATAAACTTTCAATAATAGACGTGTCCTCAGTATTTGGAGAGGCTATTCGTTGTACTTATGATGGAGAGTCCATTTCACATCTCTTTACAAATGATTGAATTTAACTTCAAATGATTTGTTTGATTAAATTTATTTAATTTATATTTTGTTAATAAATATAAATTTAATAAAAATATTAATTTCAAGAAAGCATTTAATTGGTTGAGATATTCCAATCAATTTCTAGTATTATAGTTGTAATCTTGGAAATCATTTTCCAAAATTAAAATAATTTGAGAATTTCTCAGTTATATAAAGAATAGTTTTAAAAAACATATATTAAATCTTTTGAATTAATTCATAAATATTTTAAATAATTGAACAAAAAATAGTTATAATAATATTTTTCAAAACACGATTCAATGCAAAGAATTCTCGGTTTCAATGTTAAGGACAACGACACCAAAGTTTTTGCTAAAACTTGACTTTCGAGTAACACATTCTTTATAATCAAATAAAAACTTCCTAAACATTGGAATTAATTATAGTGTCTATCAAAATATTTTGGTAAATAGCCTTGTTAATTATAGTAAAGTTTATTAAATAATAATGTTTACAAGGTTAGCTTTTATTACTATCAATTCAATTGAAAAGTTTATTTCAATATTATTAGGAATAAAATAGTCTTTTTGTTGATATATAATTGAACAAGTTCATTCTACAATAAGCTTATCAAAAGGTTGTAAGACTATTTAAAATTTAAATATCGATGTAATTTTCATGTAATCACTTAAAGCATTATAATAAGAGATTACATGAATTGAGAGGCGAGTCATTAAAGGAAAACCTGTTTATTGGAGTTTATATAAAAACGAGAGGAATAGTTGACCGTTAATTCAGTTTCTCTTGAATTCCTCTTTATTTCATTTAAAGTTTTGAAGTGAAGATAAACAATGTTTTTGAATAGAATTTTGATGTTATGTTTAGTTTTATCGGTATTACTAATTGGTTTTACTCTTGCAAGTAATACTCCAAAAGAGGATGAATCTAAAGATAATTCAATTGGAGTTATGGCTCGAACTGCGCGTAAATATGTCTCATCTCTTTTGCCAACTGATTGGGAAAAATCAAGTTTACTGACTAACATAGCAATGCCGGCCCTATTCCTACTATTCTTATCATCCGTTTCTAATGTAAATATAAAACTTATAAAACTTAAGGTTAAATAATTGAAAACATTTCCCAAAATTATAGATGGGATCTAAAGAGAGGGCGACGGAACTGAATTCAATTAACCGTAAGAAGCGCTCACCAATTTCTGGATGGGCTGACAATTTGCAGACAGTTTTGTCTAATTTCCAAAAAGCTATCGAAAAGATGCAGAAATTTGAAGCCGAACTCGAAAATGAAATAAACGACGATTCGGTTGAGTCGATAGACATTTGAATTATTAAATGAGAAAACACTGAAATCAGTTCTCATTAATGAGAATCAAACAAATGACTCAAAAAACATCTCTTCATTACTTCTATTAAACTTTTAATTTATTTATTAAGTTATTATCGCTTGAATTGAAACATATATTTAATTATTATTTCAATCATTTAATTCATAGAAAATTGTATTTTTATTTTAAAAGTTTTTTGATTAAAATCGTTATAAATATTGAATGAAAAAATTTATATATTTTAACCAAAAATATTCTCAATGTTTATATTTTTGATGTTTTTCGAGTGAATTTGAAAATTTTTCCATTAAATTCCAAAGCGTTGAACTCAAATGATTTGGAATAACTGTGCCCTCTCTTCCTAATAAAGATCTTTGAATTTGTTGCTGTTGTATTGGACTTCCATCTACTCTCCAAGGATATGGCCCCAAATTCTGTCCAAAACCATAACCACCTATTATTTCAAAAATTATTATTTGTATTAATTATTTTTTTGAGAATTTGTTTTTGGAAACAAACCCTTTCCTAATAACCAAAAGCCTATAATAAAGAGTTTCATTAAAACGACTCCGATTCCAATTATGACAGCAATCGGGATGAAAACGCCGACAATCAGATGCGGTACTAAATTAGATATTTAATGAGATTCACTAACAGATAAGATATTATATTTACGCAAAAATGTTGTAAATGATGCGTCGATCGGGAACTGACGGCCTGAAGCATCGGTTGTTCCCGAAAAGCCATCCGATGAACGGTATTGCATAGAATTATTTGAAAAATGAGCAAAAATTGGCTCAAAAGATATAACTGTTTGTAAAAATACTAAACTTATGAATAATTTCGACATATTTTTGAAACTTTTTTAGAGAATACAATATCTTTTGATTTGACATCAATTTTAACTATCGATTAGTATTTATTGTTGGCTTCAGTTTTTTCTGCCGAAAATGAGACGAAAAAATAATTTTCCTTCACTTAAATATTGAGAAAAACAATTAATTTTATTCGAAATATTATTTGTGATACTTTTCATCCGTTTAATTATTATTGAATACAATCTATTGAATCAATTTATGTAAAAATCGATTTTTTATGCATAACTTTAGTCCATAAGAATTTATACTAAAGAATATTTTTAAGGAAATGTCTATTATATTGAACTAATGAGTTGTGTCCACTCAGTTCTTAGTATCCGTTATGACAATTAAAGCGAAACATTTTTCAATTGATGTTTTGTCTAAATTGTTGGGTTTCCGCCCGAATTCCCCAATTCTTATGTCTTTATTGATTGATTGCACGACAAATAAAAAAATTGTATTCTATTGTAATTTAAAACTTCATCTCAATTGTAATATTTGTTCTGTAAATTGGGTTTAATTGAATGTCGACACAAAATGATGTTTAGTTTGTCAAACAATTATTCAAACGGTTTTTACACCAAACAAATAGATTATTCACCTGTTTATACAAAACTCTAATTTTATCGTTACATTTTATTTATTGAAATTTCAAACTAAATGTAAATATCATTCATCTATAAAAAGACTGGGATATTGTGTTCAACTTAAATGCACAAGGAAATAATAAGCAAGAACATTTTACAGCGTTTAAAAAGATGGTAAACTGGGTGAGTAATTTGCCAAATTAGATGTATAAGTTATAGATGTACAGTACCTAATTATTTACCATGTTCAACTCATTAGAAATCAGTGAATACAATTTATTTAAAAGCTCAAAAAAGTTCAAAGCTTTAACCTTTTTCAGGCATATAAAACAAAAATAATCACTCATTTCTAAGTGTTAAACATGGTAAATAATTAGGTACTCAAATATGAAATCAAATGAAACTTTTAATTATCATTAAATATATAAAATAGTTTTATTAAAATTCTTTATAAAGTTTAGATTTAAGATTTTTTAATCACTTTTATTCAGTTAAATATTTAAATAATAAATTATTTTATGAAAAATTTTTGAATGAAAAAATAAATAGAATTGTTTTCTGAATGACTGTCCAAAATAATAGGTTTGAGTTTTGAATGATTCGGTGGGAAGTCTATCATTCAAATAATTTCATTCACTGATTATATTCTGAAGTTCTTTCAATTGTTATCATTATTTTTGGTGCGAATAATAATCAAATATTTCAAATCACTTATATTTTTTGTCGACATTATCAATTGCCTTGATCACTTTCTCGAATACATCAGTAACTCCTTCCATAATAGCGGCAGTGTTTATGTTGAATGAAGGGAAAGACCTGTAGTAATATTTTTCACTAAAAATATTGTCGTAGTCGTCAAATGGTTAGTTGGGTTAGTATAAAAACAGGACTCACCTCCGTCTTCCTTCACGTAAAAGAAGTCCTAAACCTTATTTGAAAATTTAAATAAAAGTCATAAAATTTCAAATAGAATCACATAAACCCCTAAACAAATGATGTGATCAAAACAATACGCGGTGTCATAACTATTACTCTATTGGTTATGGCTACAAATTTAAATGTCTTAGCTAGGGTCAAAGCAATGAACAGCTAGGACATTTAACTTTTTAGCTAATAAGATGTTTTTAGCCGCGTATTGTTTTTGATCACATCATTTGTTTAGGGGTATAATTTTACTTTTGTTTCTAATCTACTCTTTATATTTTGAATCTATACTTTTATTTATTAAATTTATTACTAATTAAAACTTTTTAGTAATTTTTTTAAAGCCTTAAAATTGATGTGAATTTTATTACTAAATAAATGTTTCAAAATTAATTTCTCTAATTTTTTAAATATTTTTATTTATTTTAAATTTATTGAAATGAGAGTTACCTAATGCCGGGACCATTAGCGCTCCCAAACCAAATAGGAATACCACTGGCAATAAATTTGAAACCTGATTAAAGACAAAATATATCCATAAATTTAAAATTTATTTAATGTTTGATAAAAATAATTCAAAACAAATTGATTGCAATTACAGTATAATTTCGATAATATGAATATTTATAGTATGAATATCTGGATACTATGAACCAAATGTTAAAACCAATATAATAAAAATCAGTGCTATTTCTCTCTTCTATAATATGAACATTCGATACTATGAACGAAAAGATCCCACCAAACAAATTCATATTATCCAGATTATACTGTATTCAAATTAATGATAATTTATATATTTTATTGAACTGAATTTAGATTTCGAAATAAATTTAATTGTAATAGCTCATCTAATTCAATAAACAATAGACAAACCCATTATGGAAATTGTTTAATCTATTGACAAATGTTTAATAAGAATATATTTAAAGTAATAGATATAAAGTGATATAATGATTGTTACCACTCCGGGGACCAGAGAGCCCAAAGTACTCAATATTCCTGAAGATGTTCCGGTTAAGCCTTGTCTTTGGGTGGCCGTAGTGTCGGCTAAAGACAAGACGCCACACATCAATAGTGTTAAAACAAATGCTTGAAATTTATGATCCATTTATGATCTGAAAACAATAAATCAAAGTATACTTAAGTTTGATCCAATGATCACTCAATTAATGGTATTTATATCCGAAATCACTTTTAAATGACAGCGAATATCAAATCCAATTAAAATAAATAAAAATAAATTCAATGTTTAGCTGTAATTCACAGATAAATAACAAACAATTGAATTGATTGATAACTTACTTAAAGATTTTGCGATTTTAAGGACCAAATGAATAATCACTGAATTTATTTGTTTAATAAAATACTGTTTAATAAGAATTACCCGAAATAAATGAGAAGAAGCTTTCGAGTGAATCGATTCAAAAGCGGTTACTTATTATATCGAAAATTCTGTTATTCTGGTGATAGTTGTGAGCGAACATCGACTATAAGGTCAGTGATTCAATGGCACACTATTTCCGCCCCTATTTTTTGATAACCTTATGACAGAATGAAAACTTCTTCAACACAACAGGTTTCTAAATTTAGTCCTTAACTAATGCTTGTCTAATACTTACCTGTTATCTAATTTTAAATGTTTTTTCAAAACTAAATCATTTTTGAAGTAATACTCGTCACTCATTTCTTCTTAGAAAAGTCTGAGCGCTTCCTTCTTTTGCGTCATTCAAATCGATTGAATTATCTTTAGTTTGACATTCATTTTACAAATTATTTGATTATGAGTTCAACTCACGTAACAGGACTTAAAATTTTAATTCATTTAAATGTGATTATTATTAACTTAAAACATCGTTAATAATAAATATTAATAAAGGGCTGACTATTACTTACAGAATAGATTTAATCTTGTTTAATTTATCTAAAATTTATCAGCGTTAATGTTATTACATCAATCTGATGAAGGACATTTTAAACATAAATATCATCTAGATGCAATATTTGTTTAAAAGAATTGCTAGATTATTTCAAAAAAATTATATTGAATTCTGAGTTAAATTTTCAATAATATATTCTGTATTAAAATTTTTTTAATAATATTAAAACCAATTATTTGTTCATAAATTTGAATCAATTATTAATAAATTAATTAAATGAGTCATTAATTTGAAGAGTTATTTAAAACTGTTTAAAGCAATTAACTGTTTATTGAAAATATTTATATTAGAGATGAATAGAAATTAAAACAAAAGTTACTCGACTAGAATCCAATACTTCCTATTAATGAAAACCCGGATTATTTAGTTTTGGATGCGCTAAAAGTATTTGAACTTTTGGCCCAATGACTTGACATTGAGCTCCAATTCAAGAATTTCTAAAACACTTGTTTACCGGTTGGGATGTGTTCCACCCATTGGCTTACAACATAAAAGGTTGTGCCAAAGGCAACACTTCATTACATCACTCAGATTACGGTAATAAACAATTACACGAAACACAAGTATAAAAAGGTATTCCATCAAAGTTTGTCACAAAAACTGATGATTTATTTGTTTGTTATTTTTCCAAAAAATGAGGCAATTCTTTGCTAATAATTTACTTCTCAAGTGATTTGAACTCATCTATAGTCGAGACATGTTTGTAGACACTCATAAAAATTGGATCATAAAATAAACATTATCTTGCTCAATTTAACAGTTCATTGAGTATAAACTATTTAATATTAAAGATATCTTTATATCTCTGGAATTTTTTTTATAAATTTTTAAAAAGAGAAAACAAAAATTGAAATTAATTTATTCGAATACATCTCTATTACAAACAAATGTATGATTTGGGAAAATAACTAAACTTCTTATCATATAATATACAACAAGTAATAAAAATGCAGATAATATACACAATATTTGAATAATCAGTGGATAAGTAATCTTCAAATTTTGATAATCGAGTCTTGAAATATATAATAGATTTGATTCGATTGAGATTTAAAACAAAAACAAAAATTATTTTTATGCCTTTTATTTGAATTTCTCAAATTATTATTACTAAGTATTTAAAGTTTGTTTAAATTGAGTTTAATATTATTTAATATTTTTATATCATTTCCCAATTCAGACAAAATTAATAAATTTTTTCATTGAAATTCTTTGATTAAGATTAAAGACATGGAATTTCATTGGAAAATATCAAACATATTGATGTCATTTTTCTTTGGATTAGCTGCATATGTCCAGCACAATGATGTCGACGCTTTCATTTGGGTCTCTATTTATTCGATTCCATGTTTTATATCTTTGATTCAAATTTTTATGCCAACTCTTAATAGATATTATTTGTATCACATATTTATTCGCGTTTTACTTATTGTTTATATAATTATAAACATTTCAATACTCTTTGAGTTCATTCAATCATTAAATGAGTCAAATAAATACAATCCACTCAATAGCGAAGAGGGCCGAGAATTTTTGGGTCTTTTAATTATTATAATTTGGATTTTAATATCACTTTACTATATGTCATCTCAATTACCGTCAGATGTTGTCGTCTCTCAAAAAATTAAATTTTTTGTTCTGAGTTTTAGTGTCGCTCCGATTCTTATTTGGATTTATTATATTTTACATAAAATAGATTTGTGTTAAATATATATTTTTATCTCATTTTTTATCATTTATTCCATTCTGACTGCAAATTAATTGAAAAATTCTCAATTAATAAAGTTTATATTAGAAACATTCGTATCTTTTAAATTTTAAGTAGGTAAATTATGCTAAATTCCAATTTACCAAGAACTGTTACTTAACCAATTAATACTTACTTAAATGCCGTTTTCAACTCAGATATTTTGAAGTTTATATCTTAAATTTGCTTGTCAATATCATACTAATCTATACTAATCTATACTAATCTATACTAATCTATAATGTAATTATCCTTCACAGACAAATTAGACATCTATTTTATAAAGTTATAAATTTGTTTAAAATGTTTTTGTTGTGAAATAATAAACGTATTAATTGAATGATTGAAAGCAATGTTGTGATGAATGTAAACAAAAACATGTGATTCAGTGCTTTAAATGTTTTTAAAAATATGTTTTATTTAATCACAATTTAATCAATAAAATGAAAGTCAATTCAAATAATTTCGGTCCAAAATTTCAAAAGAAAAACAATAAATTCACAAAAAAATTTAAAAATAAAAACAATAAATTTAATAATAAATTAATGAAAAATAAGTTTAATAGCAATGGATTTGATTGTGATTTAAATAACAAATTATTCAAAAATAATAATAATATAATAAATAAATTTAATGAAAATAATGGCCAAACGTTTGGCAAATATTTTAACGATTTTGTTATTCAAAGGAATGAATTACCGATAAGTTTGGTTAGAAATAAGATAATAGAAGTGATAAAAAAGTTGGAAACTGTCGTCTTTTTGGGTGAAACCGGTTCCGGAAAAACCACTCAAATTCCTCAGTATTTATATGAATCTAATTTTGTACCAAAAAGTGGACAAAATAATGGTATGATTGGTGTAACTCAACCCCGAAGAGTAGCCGCCATTACCATTGCTGGTCGAGTGGCCCAAGAAATGCACTCTGAGTTGGGCTCAATAGTTGGTTATTCCGTCCGATTTGAAGACATCACTTCACCGCAAACCAAAATCAAGTATTTAACGGACGGAATACTTCTTAGGGAAGCCATAAGTGATCCACTGCTACAGAAATATAAAGTCATTATATTAGATGAAGTGCACGAAAGGACGGTAACCACTGATATCCTTTTGGGTGTCGTCAAAGAGGCACAACGCTTACGACAATCTGAAAATATGCCGGTTCTTAAAGTTATCCTAATGTCTGCGACCATGGATTGCGACAATTTCTCCAAATATTTCAATGGAGCGCCAATTTATTACATATTAGGCCGACAGCACTCCATTCAGGTCTGAATTTTAATCTGTTCTTAATTTTATTAATGGATTTAAAACGAACCGACAGATGATGTTTACCACAAAAAAGCAAAACGATTACATCCACTCCGCACTCATTACAGTCTTCCAAATACACAAAGACTTAGATAACGGGTATTTTATAGAATGTCTTTACCTTTAAATAATGTTTGACTCAATTGTTTTTGATTTCAGTGATATTCTTGTGTTCTGCACCGGACAGGAAGAAATCGAATCAATGGTACGTTCTGTGAATGAAGCCTTACCTCAACTACAAAAAGGTAGACAACATTTCCTGTTATTCGTCTATTAATTGATTTAAATATTGTTTCAAAGATAATCAGAATTTGAAAGCACTTCCACTCTATGCAGCGCTTCCGACACAAATACAACAACAAGTTTTCAAACAAATCGATGTATTTTTTTGATTAACATTTTTATAATAATTGTTTAGAATTTAATTTTCAATTATTTGTCTAAAAAAGGGGTTCCGAAAAGTGATTTTTGCCACAAATATCGCCGAAACTTCGATTACGATTCCAAATATTAAATATGTTGTCGACACCGGAAAAGTAAAGAGTCGTTCATTTAATAAGAAAACTGGATTAGAAGCTCTCAATATTCAATCGATATCCAAAGCACAGGCCTCTCAAAGGTCAGGCAGAGCCGGAAGAATAATGAAGTATTTATTTAATAATATTATTTAATTATTAATTTGTAATAAAATAATGTTTTCTTCAAATAATAGCGGTATTTGTTATCGACTCTACACTAAAGAAGAATACGACTCTTTCAGAGATCATACGATTCCAGAAATACAAAGAACTAATTTAACGAATGTTTTGCTTCATTTGATTGCAATCAAAATACACGATGTCTTCAAATTTGATTTCATTGATAAACCTTCAGAAGAGGTATAATATAATTAATTTTCTTTAATTCCTTTTTTTAATTGTTTAATAATTTAGATAATTAATAATTCAATGGAACAACTCCTCAGATTAGGTGCCGTCCAAATAAAACAAGATCTCTATTATGTAAGTGCTCTCATATTTTGATGTTTTCCTCTAAATATTAAAGTCTTGAAATGATTACAAAACCAGTTAACAGATATCGGAAAAGTGATGGTATTATTTCCGGTGGAACCCAAATATTCAAAAATGATAATCACATCTAAATCTCTTCGTTGCACGTAATCTA
>LBFM01001218.1:6190-19125 GCA_000988765.1 Achipteria coleoptrata | reverse complement strand
ATTTTAATGATCTACACCTCGAGAGAATTTAGAATATTTCATTAGATTTTGATCTGGGTGTTATTAACTCGTAATTTGAGACTAGAGTAAGATAACATGAATTTTAATGATCTTAGAAAAGTATCGGGGCCGATTGGATTTTCGAATGCTTGACACTTTTTTATAGAGAATTTGCTGCGAACAAAATGAGCTTTAAAAATTTTCTTGCAAATGGAAACTTTTCGAGTTATAGCCCAAAAACCTATTTAAAGCCATATAAAATGTTATTTTTATTTTTAGGTACACTCAAATCTGTTTATTTTCACAAAGTTGGGACCCAACTTTTAGGCTTGTGAAATTATAAAATGTGAAATTACACAAATTATTCCTTAGAAAAATTTTCCTATAAAAGATTTTTGTTTTAGAATTGTTGAAAATTTTGTTGAATAACTAAGATTTCTGAGTTATTTATTGACTAATTCTTAGTTTTGATAGTTACACGATTAAATAATCATCATATTTTGTTTATTAAAAACAAATAATTGATTAATACACAATTTCTTACTGACATTAACTCATTTTGTGAAAATATACAAATATAAATAACATAGAAATAATAGAAAAATTTCTCTTAATATGTGTGAAATTGAAAATAGGCAAATGTGAAATCATTCCCTATTCTTTAACATTGGTCCCATAATGGGTCCGGCATTATCTGTGAAATTACGCAAATTGTGAAATTATAGAATGTGAAAATAAACAGATTTGAGTGTATTTCCGATCAAGCCCCAAATGATTTTTAAGATCTAAACCTCGAGATTATTAAAAATATTTCTTTAAATTTTGATCTAACTGTTAATAACGCATAATTTAAGGTCAAAGTCATATAAATTATATTTTCATGATCTTTGAAAATTATGATGTCCTGATTGGATTTTGAAATCCTTCAACTATTTTAAAGAGAATTTTACTAGCAACAAGATGAGCTTTGTGAATTTTGAGGCAAATCAAAACTTTTCGAATTATAGCCCAAAAACCTATTCAAAGTCATATAAAATGTTATTTTTATTTCTAGGTATTTCCCATCAAGCCCCATACGCTTTCTAAGTTATTCACCTCGAGATTATTCAAAATATTTCATTAGATTTTTATCTGGATGTTAATGACCTATAGTTTAAGACCAAACTAATATAAAATATGTTTTCATGAGCTTAGAAAACTATCTGCCGTCAGAATAGATATCAGAATAAATTTTAAAAACTCATAAAAATCATTTTTAAAATATGTCTTTTATTTCTAGGCATATCTCATCGTGCCCCAAATGTTTTTTAAGATCTTCACCTCTAGAGTATTGAAATTATTTCATTAGAGTTTGATCTAGGTACAATTTTATTTCATTTTAATTTTTGATATATTTGTCTCACAATAAACAAAGTTAACATTATTTTTAAACACCAGAATCACTAATAATGGATAATAATAAGACAACGATTCTTACTTTTTTGATTTCTTTATCCTAAATCATTATGTTTAAACTGTAACATTAAATCTAAAGTAAATTAATAAGCAACTTATAAATGTTTTTAGTAATACTGGTTATTATAATAAAACCCCTACTATTTTGGAAAATTTAATAGATATAAAAAATTTTATAAACTGTAACCTTAATTTAAAATTTTTATAATAAAATTATATAAATTATATAAATTATATAATGAACTTTTAAATGTTTCTTGTATTATTGGACAAATATTATAATTTTTTTAGATTAAACATGCTTTAATATTTGTATTCTGAGCAATGTAAAAGTTTGTTACCACATGTAATTAAAAAATGTGATTCAACACACACTTATTTGACTGACCTATCAATAGATTATTGATTAGTTTTATGGCATTAATCAATGCATTCCATTGATTGAAATTAAGGCAGTGCTCTACGCTTTTTATCATATCTGGCAATGTTTTGGACTTTTCACTGATAATAATATAATATCAACAGTTTTTGAAGAAAAACTTTCATTTAATGTTTGTCTCAAAACATATTTTTCTGATTATATTTACATTTCAGAAATAAACGTAACGAATATTTAAATTTTTTTGGAGACATAGAAATACCCTTAAAAAGTGTGATTTGAATCAATTTGTAACACAGTTTTAAATTTTATTCTGTGCTCTGCATGTGTGCCGTCAATTAGTGTAACATTAATTTGTTGTTTATTTTATTGAATATTCATTCAAAAATTTGAATCAAAAGTTGTTTCATCAAAACGTCTGAAATCTATTTTTTATTTCTGTTTCTGAGAATAATATTTATTTATATAAATGAGAAGAAAAGCCAAAAACTCACTGATTTTCTCTCTGATTATAAAACATGTCTTCAGCACAAGAAAATGCGGTCCCACTGACTGTCCAACCACTCAGTAAACGTCAAATAGTGATCTTGGTGTTTCTATGCTACGGCAATTTTTGGAACAATGCCTGTTATAGCCTTATTGGACCCTTCTATCCAAAAGAGGCCGAAAATAAAGGCATGTAAAATATTAACATGCTCAGTAATTATAAGATATGATATTAAGCTATTGTTTTTAAAAATATGATTAATATTTGTTGCTATCAATCAGGTGTCACACCCACACAATATGGGCTTATTTTCTCAATTTATCAGTTAATGTATTTAATCACATCTCCATTGTTTGCCAAATCTGTGGCATCCCTTTCCCCATCGACTTTCTGTCAAATCGGACTTCTAGTCGAGGGCTTTGTAAACGTCTTATTTGGATATTTAGTTTGGATACCAAACGGCGCGCCTTTTATTGCCCTCAGCTTTTTGTTGCGAATGATTGGAGGCATATCTTCAGCCGTATTCCTCACCGCTTCGTTCACTATTGTGGTCAAAGAATTTCCAGAAAGGACTGCACAAACATTCTCACTCACTGCCACACATCTGGGTTTGGGTCTGATATTAGGGCCCACTTTAGGCGGATTTCTCTATCAATTTGGAGGGTTTGTCACACCGTTTGCAGTGTTAGGAGGCTTTCAACTGTTGGGCGCAGTCTTATCACTCATATTAATGCCAAAAACAATTGAGACCTCAATCCCTAAAGCAATCAACTTTTGGCATTTCATATTAGATCCAGGTCTAATTCTGGACAGTCTTGTGATAATAGTGTCGACAAACTTTTTTGGCTTCAATTCATCAACACTTGAGCCCCACTTAAGACAGTTTAAGTAATCAGACGTTTGTTTCAAAAAAAAGAAATTATTTGTTATTTAAAACTCATTTTCTATATTAGTTTAGAGCCGGTAGTGATCGGAATAATTTTTGTTATCTCTGGTGTTGTTTATGCGCTCACAACAAATATTTGGGGTAATCTTTGCGATAAAGGGGTCTGTTTTGTTTGAATATATAGTCTGAACGTAACTAATTTAGCAAGGTACTAATTTAAACCTATCATATTTAGTATAACCCTAGAAAACTGTGTCTCTTTGGTTGCGTTACAACAATAATCGGATTCCTTTTCATTGGTCCCCAATATTTTATTCCAATTGAAAGGTATTAATGTCCATAAATTAAACTAGCTCATTTCAATTATTTCATAGTCATTTGTGGTTAATTATCCTCTCTTTGGCACTGATTGGTTTGGGCAGTACCTCAAAACTGGTCGCTTCGTTTGTCTCAGTACTCAAAGAATCAATCAATAGGAGAGGATTTCCCGACGATCTGTCCACTTATGGCATGGTTTCAGCCATCTATTTGTGCGCCTATTCTATTGGGTACTCAAATTAATTATCAAACAATTTATGTAAAATTTTTACTTTCTTCTAATCAACAGAGCAATAGTCGGCCCATCATTGGGTGGATTTCTTTTAGAAAGAGTGGGTTATAGAAAGGCCAGTCTTGTTTTGCTCGCAACAGAAATATTTTTGGTATTAAAATATTAATGATTATTATATAATATTTTACTCTTTGTTTTTATTTTAAGGTTTTCCTACTTTTGGTTTATTTGATTATAAGAAAAATAATGCATTCATTCGATGCCGAAAAACAGCCCATTCTTAAGACTATATGACTTTCATTTCTTATTAATTTAATTAAAAATTAATTGGTTTATAATCACTTTTTGCACTTAAATATCTTAAACTTATTAGTGTTTGATAAATTAATAAATATTGTGCAAGGTTCATTTTTACTTCATTGAAATGCACGTTATTTTAAAAAAAAACTTTTCTGGTTACTCTATATTTGATAAATAGCATGACATCAAATGACAGCAGACATCAAATAAAAGTTTTAATTTAATTGATGTCTAAAGGACTGGAATAGGTATTGAAGTCAAGGCGAATTGGTATCGTTCTTGATGATATCTCAATGATTTGTGGCTCATATTCTTCGGCTTTCATTTTGTATAGTATTATCTGAACAGTTTTTTTTGTTTTAACTGCTAGTGTTATCGAAGCACCGGGAATTGGTCAGCATCAAGGATAAATTGTAGATAAAATTTTCATATAATTCAATCAATTCAAACAAAAAATTACAGCTTTTAAGTCTGTTTTCTGGTATATGTTCTAATAATTGAATCTAAAAAATTTGGACATTTTGAAAATATCCCGCATTTGCCCGCCCGAAGCGCGGCTGTCATGTTTTTCAGGCTTCGGGAATTGAATTTAATCTGGATTTATGATAATTTAAACTGGATTTAATTGAATTTTGTCTAAATTGGTCCCTGGAACTGTATTTAAGTTAGATTTAAATCGAATTAACCGAATTAACCAAAACTTAAGACATACAGCCAATGGACAAAAGATAGGAAAAAACTTATAAAAGTTCGAAGAAATTTTGTTCTTTTTGATATGACTCTTGCTTTCCTGTTATTAACTTTCTTTATTAATTGGTTTTTCCAAAACCCAGAATTAAAGTTCTAGATAATTTTATTCTGTTTAATTTCCATTTTTACAAATTGAATTATCTTGCTTATTTTCTGATATATCAATGTTTTAGAAAAGGTCCTAAATTTGACATTTTCAATTGCCATGTTTACATTATTAATTCAATCAAAAAACCTAGAAATTGATTTTTTCTAATTTCAATTACTAACAAGATAATCTTGAGGTTTTGAGATTATTCTATGTACTTTTTAAGTTACAAGATAATTAGTCAATTTTTTACTAATTTTTTGCTTACTTTTCAAAAATTGCTAAAGGTTAAAATATAACTTGATGATTTTGAAAACCTTATATATTTTTAAAAGGTCACTAACCAATTAACAATTGGTTAAAATTTCAATTCGATATTCCAACTATAACCTAGTTAAATAATAAAGTAAACTTTTATACTTATTTTCCTATCTTCTGTCCATTGGGTGTATGTTGAAGTCTTTTCACACACAAAATGAAACTTTTTTTGAACTCATAGCTAGTGACAGTCATATCCTTCGAAAATTGAAGGATGAGTTCTTATTTAACGAAATATTTGTTTCCCAATAAATATGAGTACATTTTTATAAATCTCTTATTTTTCAAATATCTTGTTATCAGATATGTATTGATAGAAATGCCAGTCAATAGTCTATCGAAAAGAAGAATTTCTGTTTCAAAAGCATAATAACAATAATATCTAAACAAAAATAGAATTTGAACTATCTAATATTTAAATGTTCACCCATTTTCATTCAAACTTCACAATTTTCAATATTTTTATAATAAAATTTGTGTTTAACTAAATGTCATTTTATTATATATTTTTCAATGATTTTATATGATTTTGAAATACAAAAAGAGGTGAAAGTAATTAAAGGTTTATATAAAAATGATAAACAATTCTTGAAAATTATTTCTTATTAAAACAAATATTTGATTAAAGATTAAAGATTTTAAGTATTTGTTGTATATTTTGAGACAAATTTGATTCATTTGGTAACTGATTCCAAGAATCGGATCTTCTTATAATAATCGGTAGTATTCTGTAAGACTTCCTTCTATTGGAGTCATGATATTCTTGTGGCGAATAAATGTTTCGCTCAGAACTAAATCTATCGCCAGAGCTCTGATCAGAATTTAATATTTGTTTTGAATTGAGGTTTTGTCTCCAATTTGATACAAAATCTGTATTAAAGCGATTAATAAATGAGTTGTCCCTAAACTGATTGTCCGGAACACTGATATGGTCTGAATAACTGAAATGTCTGTTATTCTTATCCACTTTTTCTGATACAATTGGGTTAATGTCTGTGACGACAGGTTTACTATTTTGGTTGAAATGACGGTAAGGTTTAATGAATTGATTGACTTCACGTATAACTGGATTAATAATTTTATGAGTAATTAAACGCCGGTTTTCAGGATATCCGGTCTCTTCTATTTTGTTTACATTTTCTGAAAATAATAATTCTATTATTAAAAATAAAATTGACAACTAATGGTGTGCCTTGCTTAAATATTATATCTTTAAGTAAATGTTTTGATTTAAATTTTGCTAATTTAAATTACAATTTTAAAAAAGTCTATTAAAAATCTTATAAATATTTTAACTGACAAGAAAACCCCTGGAAGGCCCACTCTTAGATTTCAATATTCTTACCATCGATTGGATTAGGCTTAATGAATAGATCCCTTCATCGGCACATTGAACTTTTAAATGTTTATTGTATTAATGGTTATTAAAAGTTAATGTATTTATAAACTTTTTTAGATTCAATATGCTAAATTCTGAGTAATGTAAAAGTTTATTACCACATGAAATTTTTAAAATGTGATAAAAACACTCTTATTTGACTAACCTATTGATAGATAATTGATTAATTTTATGGCATGATTGGGTAGATTTCTTTTAGAAAAATTTGGCCTGTCTTGTTTTTCTCGCAACAGAAATATTTTTGGTATTGGGTCATTACTAAAGTAATAGGCTTTTATTAATACATGATAATCGCCATTAATTTTTACCAATTTAGGATTATTTATAAGAACGGTTGGTTTGCTATTCAAAAGAACAGTTATTAAACATAAATTTTTAATTTAAACATTATTGATAAATTATCACCGAAATCTTCTGTGGCCATTTTCCCGATAAAAGACAGAATCAGAATTTTATCTAAAATTAGCTGGGGAAGAATATTTTTGTATCTTAGACTACACGAAACCTTTTTGTCATATAATCGGGTGAATTAGGTTGTAGTCGGAGTAAAATACTATTTCAAAGATCTAAATCTGGTAATTTTACCATCGAAGATTGACTCATAAATTAAAGGGGTCAAAATATGGACATTGTTTTCCTGAAGAATATAGCCAAAGTGGATCAAATACAAATTCCCGAAAATATTGTTCAAAAATGATAGAGAAATAGAAAACAAACGGAATCTGATTTCTTGGCAAGAACATTAGGATGACCAAAATTTGCATGAATGAAGGTCAAATATCAGAGAATATGATATAAATATTAGTTTAGATTAATCGGTTAAATATTTTTTGTTTCATTAATTAATTGTATTTATTGAAGAAAAGCCTATTACTTTAGTAATGACCTAATATAATAATAATAATCAGATTATTATACAGTGTCTTACTTTCGGTTTATTTGATAATAAGTAGAGACAGAAATTCATGCGTACTTGTTACAAACTTTCAAATTTCAAAACAGGTTTTAAAATAAGCCTAAAATGATTCACAAATATAGTTAATTTTAATGGAAAATATGATATCAATTTTAACAAGTTGAAAAAAATATTTGTGTATTGAAAAAATTATTAACCAGTAACAGTGTTTGTGATTACCTCGTTTTATGATCATGCTCACTATCAACATTTTTCCAAGATAAATTTGGGCCCTTAAACACTAAACAAAGCTTGAAATTATTTTAAAGATGCAGGTCACTAATAATAAGAAAAGTAATGCATTTATTCGATGCCGAAAAGGAGCCCATTCTTAAGGCTACATCACTTTTATTTCTTATTAATTTAATTCAAAATTATTTGATTTATAAATACTAAACTACTTTTTCACTCAGATATCTCATGTTTATATGTGTCTTCTTTTTTGATAGATTAATAAATAATTTACTAGGTTAATTTTTACTCCATTATAATGCACTTCATTTTTATATATAAAAAACTCTCCTGGTTACTCTATATTTGATATTAAGTATTGCATGATATTTGTAAACATCAAATAAATGTAATCAAAAATAATACCTTGATTCATTATTTGATTGATGTCTAAAGGACTGGAATAGGTATTGAAGTCCAGGCGAATTGGCATCGGTTTGGATGATATCTCAATGATATGTGGCTCATATTCTTTGGTTTTCATTTTGTATGGTATTATCTCAACAGTTCTTTTTGTCTTAACTGCTAATGAAATTGGATTTTGTCCTCTTTTTGGCCACTCTTTCCCTTCAATCCATTGGTGTCTTTGATTTTGTTTAAAACTATATAATTGTTTATCACTTTCAGAATCAAATGGATGTCTATTATTATAATATAATTCATTGAATTTATGTTGAATTTGATCCGATTCTTCATTATTTGCTGCATAACTGATACCAAACTTTTTCCACCAATCAATGGAAAGAGTCGATGATATTAGCGAAATAAGAATGATCTAGCAATAAAAAGAATAAATTAATAAAAGGAGATAAAAACTTAAAAGCTGTAACTCATTTACTCGATTTTGTTTAGTGTACTAAAAGTTTTTTTTGGCAAGAACTGGGGTTAGGAGTATAAATCCTAATAAGTTCTAGTTCGGCAAAAGCGGGCACTTCTAGTAGCACAACTCACACCTTTTTCGGAAAAAAGGGAAACCTAATTACTCTGAGTAAATTTGACTTTAATTTCAAAATAAAAAAAAATATTTTCAGTTTATATCTATTTATGTTATATTATTCAATTTTCCATCTTTTATATAACATGGTATTATTAGGACAATGTAACCAAAAATTAGATTATTACAAAATTATAAAATACAAAATTAGAGTTTTTAAGTCTTCTTAGTCCAAACAATTCATTGATAATTATTTTATTTTCATTGAAATTACCGTTTTAAAAATTCAATAGTAATTTAATTAGCATATATATTCTTAAAGTCTTAAATATTTCATAGTTGAAAGATTTTCAACAATATAATATTTAAACGCATTCTAATGTGTAGGCGTAAGTAGAATCTAAGGTGTAGTTACCTATCTTTATTCAAACTTCACATCACATTTTTTTAATTACTGTAAATTTTTACTCAATTTTATTAAGTTATTTCAGAATTTGTATTCCGTATATATAGCCATTAATTATTCGACTTGTATTTCATTAGTATTTTAACAAGGTTATATTTGAATAAAATTTTAATACAAGGTTACAATTATTAAGTTTATATTAAAATTTAAATATTGTTTTTTAAAACTTTATTTCAAATTGTTTTTCATTTACTTCATTAAAATGTTTTGTTAAATAATATGCTTAAAGTTTTGAGGAAATAATTAATAATTCCTTAGAAACTATAGATTTTTGTTGAATTTTGATTAAATTATTTCAGGACTTTTTATCCAGAATTAAACGGAACTTAAAAATAAATTAAAATTTTAAAATAATTTAGACAACCATTTTTTTAGAAAACAATTTATTAAACTAATCCTTGATAATTATCATTAAATAAATATAATTTTCTCTTAAATTATCAATATAAACATGCACATTTGATTAATTATCAAAACTGTAATCTAGACTTTAACTATAAAAAAATAGTAAAAACCTGAATATCTGTAATATTTGAATTTCATAAAAGGTTAAATAAGATTATATTTAAAGTTTTAGTACAGTTTATATTTTATTCAATTGAACTTCAATTTCCTTTTGAAACAAATCACTCTAATCTTTATAAAACATTATTAAAAGTGTGTCTAACAATAAACAAATTACCTTGCGAATTCTTAATTTTTTTTAGTATAATCGAATATCATTTTATAAAAACATCATGATTATATTTGGATTTCTACTATTTTATTCAATTTGTTATTGAAATAACTCAATTATAAAATTATCAAAAACTGGTCTATACTCTATATTTATAGATAAAATTCTCATATAATTTAATCAAATTTTAATAAAAAGTAACAGTTTTTATGTCGGTCTTCTGGTCAGTGTTCTGATAATTCAAACTATCAAATGATATTTAATTTATCTTTTTAAATACCAGCCTTTAAGCAAAACAAGTAAGCTATCAATTTTTCCATAAACTCAATAAAATTTTTATACAAATTTACAGTTTTTGAGTGGGTTTTAAATGTTAATATTTCCTTTCTCCCTTTTCTAACAATCAATTTAAAATTTAGATGATTTTTGTTAGATTCTGATTTTGTAGAATAATCACTACAAATATTTTATTTAAAACAATAATTTTGTTGTGATTCATAACTCATGAGTCATGACTAATGATTTATGAAACTCTCATTTTTGTTGACTTTTGATTAAATTATTTCAAAAATTTTATCCAGAATTAAATGGATAGTTATAATTAATATGTTTAATTTAATTTTATTAAACTAGTTAACTAGTATACAAATAATAATCATAGAGTTAATTGCCATTGAATAAATATTATTTTCTAGCACGATGAACATGCACATTTGATTAATTATAAAAACTGTAATCTTTATATAAACTATTAAAATAAAATAGTAAAATACATGGATTATTATTTGAATTACATTTGGTAAAATGTTAAAGATTATACATGTATAAATGTTATATGTATTTGAAGTTTTACTACATTTGATATTTTATTCAAATGAACTTCAATTTGTTTTGAAGCAAATCACTTAAAGCGTTATAAAATAGGATTAAAAGAGTGTTTAACTAAAAACAAATTACCGTTAAATATAAGCCAAAGGAAGACATAATATTTGACGAAAATATCGATTTTCGGTATCTTTTTGTTCAAAACTATCGATGCATTGAAAACAATACTTAAAAACTTTAACCACAACTTTAGACAACTGTTGAAGACTTTTCAAACACAAAATGAAACTTTTTGTTTGAACTCAAGGCTATTGACAGACATATTGAAGGATGAGCTCTGAATTTGAAGTATGAGTTCTTATTTAACGAAATATTTGTTTCGCAATAAAAATGAGAATATTTTTTGTCTTCAATTCTCTCTTATTTTTCAAATATCTTTTTATCAGATATGTATTGATAGGAATGCCAGTCAATAGTCTATCGAAAAGAAGAATTTCTGCTTCAAAAGCATAATAACAATAATATCTAAACAATAAGTGATTCTTGAAATGTGGGCTAAAAAATACGCCGTTTTTTCAGACCATTCAATCAATAGTTATAAGAGTAGAGTAGTGTTAGAAAAATAAGAGGTTCGCCCAAAAATATAACAGCATTTTAATGTTTAATTGTGTCAGAATTTGTGTCATTTATTTAATAAATATTTTATTAGTATTTAACGCAACAAATATAAAGAGAAAATATAAAAATATTTAATAATAATAAATAACGACTTCTTTGTCTGATTTGCAAACAGAAGAAAGTATTTATTTCTCTCTTTTTTTGTTTATTAAATATTATATTAAATTTAAATTTTATACTAAATTGTTATTTGTTTAGTTCTTATCTGATTTTATTTTAATTATAATCATTTTTTATAATATCCAGGAGTCAAATATTTTGCGGAATTAAATTGTTTTGAAAATTTTTAAACTTTAACTGATCAATTTGTTTGAGTGTTTTTTTATTTGAAAATTTTTTTTATTAAAAAATTCATTTTTTTGTTTCGCCTATCCAGAACATTTGAAAGCATAGTGATTTGAATTTATTTTACTTGTTTAATTTGTCTTTTTAAAGTGAATAACAAAGATTATATCAATATTTCAAAAAAAGAATAAATACTTTATTAAATTATCCGGATTATTACAATCAAAAAGCATGTTTAAAAACTGTAACTTGTTGAATTTTATTTTTATTTCTTAAAGAAATTTATAGATGTATCATTGGGTCGGGGTATGAGCAGAAATTTTTTTTCTAACATTGTTTATCTTGGTTTTATCATTGTTTTAACTGAGAATTTTTTCAGAGTGATATAATTATTTGATTGTAATAACAACAATATAATATTGGAATATATAGATTTGTTTTTATATGAAAGCACTGTTAAATTAATCGTAGTAATATTCATATCAAAATGTTTTCATGATTTTCAGTTTAAAGAACATTTAAAAATTTAATTTATTTTTGTTGAATTTTGATTTAGTTATTTGAGAAATTTAACCAGATATTAATTAACCAGGTCTAAATTTCCACAGATTTCAATTATACTATTGTTTTACTGCTGAGAATTGTTTGCAAAGCTAAAGTTAAACAACAAAACTGTTATTTTGTTGACCTTTTGATTTGAAAAAGACTTTTAAAATGTTCTAAGTATTAAAATAAATAAGTAAATTTCATAATCTTTAAAACTGCAATTTTTATTGAATTTCAGTTGAATTATTTATCAAATTTACTAATAAAAAAGCAGTCTAGCTTGATTATGATTTATTGTCTTGAATTTTTGTGAGCAAAACGTGTTATTTTGTGATTATTGAATGATTCGTGATTTTAGTTAAATACTGGGTTTATCACTCGTTTAACGCCTAGAGTTGGCGAAAAGAATTCCCATTTTTAATACACTGTATCCCAACTCATGGGTAACTCTAAATAAGGCAAACGCCAATGTTAACCAGAGATTTCAGAAACACCCGACGTTTTATAGCACAGTATAACATTAACCTATATATTAGACAAACCCTTTATTGGCTAAAATTCATTGATGCACCGGGAGTTGGCCAGAATTGGGGATAAACTGTTATTTATCGAACGTTTAATTATTGATCAGTTGTGCAAAATTCAACTGAAGAGGACAGTACTGATTGCAAATATCGCTTTCGTGATATAATAAATTGAGTGCTGATTTGAAGAGCGAACAATATTA
>LBFM01001197.1:34769-49196 GCA_000988765.1 Achipteria coleoptrata | reverse complement strand
GAAGGTGTCTGAGTTGTGGCTCCGGAATGGATACCGGAGTCCATGTACTGGTTTTGCTGCCATAAAATAGTCTTCTCGTGTGGGGCAGAGACTGGCATTGCGTTCGGATGTGAGGCAAGACTTGAAATTTGTTGAAGAGTTTGGTTTGTTTGAGGTCTCGACTGTTTTATGCCTTGAGTTGTGACCGAATATGACATCACATTCACACACAAAACGGCTTTTCCTTAAGTCCTCACAAAAGATGACACGAATTCACAGTTTAGCCACAATTTTGTTCATCAAATTAGGTCTGAATTTGATTTGAAATAAATGAATGGATAAAAGTCTACTCATTTGAGTCGAGTATTCACTCAATCAATGACTTGTTGTGAAAGCAATCACTTCTAAAATGGCGTCAAATCTCACATCAATTATATTACAGTCTATTCTTGTATTTAATACTATTTTACTTAAACTAAAAGATTTTGATAATAATTATAAATTTTCTCATTTAATCTTAAATTCATTTATTAATTCTCTTTTTTATAAAAACTATTTTCAAACAAATTATAAAAAGTTGTGAACAAAACGTAAGCTTTTCTTTACTGTCGTTTAACTGTAATCAACAAAATTATTATAAATAACGTCAATATTTACGTTAAAATACAATAAACATCAAAGAATTCCGATTAGAGCCCAGCCTTTAATACAGTCATACCTCGACTACAGTTACGTTACTTTTCTAAGAAATACTTATCAATTGATTTTGTGACAAATTGGGTGTGTTTTCCGATTTCATTCATAAATTAAAAGTCAATTAAATAATAAATCATTTTATTTATTCCACACTTAATACACAGTTTTCACAATTAAATCATTCGATAAAATGATTTTAAACATTATTACAATTATTATAATATTTACTAATTATTTGTATAAAAATGACTTAATTTAAGAAAAAAAACAAAATTATAATACATTTTATTAAAAGCACCGAAAAATAAGAAAAATAATGAAATGGAAATTTTTATTAAAATCATTGGGCAGTAAAAATCGATAAACAAATTGAGTTTAAATAGATTTTAATCATAAGTAGTATTTTTATAAAGTATTTTCATAATACTTATGATTTAATAGTAAAATCGCAAAATTGTATTAAATATTTAAGTTTTAGACACTATTTTAAGCTAAGGTTTGGTTATGTTTTAATATAAAATGCTATTAAAGTTTAATAATATTAAGACACAAATTATTTTTTTAAATTTTTCTTTTTTTAGTTTCATTTTTCAATTAATAAATGATAAAAATTGCAGAAATAGTTGTTATTAAACATAAAAGTATTTAATTGAAGGAATTTTTTTTCACAAAAATCGGCGAAAAACTTGTGCCGAAAATTCATAAAAATGTTTGATCCATAAAAAAGGGATTAATAGAGGCATTGATTAGTGACAGTAGTTTTAAAATCAAATGTAAGTACTTTTTTTAGTAATTTATCGCTAAAATCTATTATATATCTAAATATTGGACTAAAAATCTGTTAATACAATGGGTTTTCAATTAAATGTCCGAAATTCCTATTAATTAATTTGATTTAAATAAAGCTATATTTGAATTATTATTATAATTATAAATAATTACATTCTTTTATAATTAATGAAAGCAATGATTCAATGGATTTATAGACAATGAAAAATATACTTTCAAAGGATTGGGTCCTAAGCCTACTCTCAAATAATACATTTCGATAAATAATCACTTCTTTTCTCGGAAATGGGGCTCAAAGACAGCCTTCATATCTGTTGTTATCGTTTTTAGGTAATAACCGGTAACTCAGAGATCATATTTCCGGAAGTTTTGTCATCACTTCCCAGAAGTCAATCAATTCATTATAAATTATATATTAATCGAAGTCTTTTTGAAAATATATATTTTTTTAATAAATAAATTTCTGTAATCACTTCAGAAACCAATAAAATTCTAAAATAATTCAATTTATCAGAAGTTTGTAATCAATTGTTTCGAAATAATAACTAAAATTAGTCCAAAAGTTTGTGTTTTCTAATAATTAATCGCAAAACTCATCGAAAAAGATAATAAAAATCACAACGAAATAAAAGGATATAAAATGTTATAAAACATTATTTTGGAAATAAATATTTTCTAATTAAACGATAAATGTTTTGAAACCCAAAACTACTCATAAAATGCATTTTATGGCACTTTCCGAATATGAGTTCTGGTTTTGATGACAATTAATCAAAACTGAAAGCGTTTTTGGCATAAAAAGTCAAATTCATTTGAAACCCCATTTCATTGAATTGTTTTCAAAAAACGGAATAATATATGAAATTAAATGTAAATATAAATAAAAAACGGCATAAAAAACAATTTTAGCACATTTTTTGTTAAATTGTGGTTTACTTGCAAATCATAAAATGCTGTCCAAACGGGACATTAGTTTATCTTCGATTCAATTCCATTCTTATGGCTGTAAATAAAACGATTAAAACATTAAAAAAAGTAAAATACAATAAAAAAGAGACAAACCGTCTATTATTTCGATTTTCATTTTATTGAATTCTTTTCGTATTTCAATCATAATATCATTTTTGAATTTTTCGATTTCCAGACTATCGATTCCATTGAGTTTTGTCGGATCGCTATCCAGAGATCCTGTTCTCAGTCTATGGATAAATAGAATAATTTATTTATTTAATAAAAATCAATAAATATTGAGTCCTACCTCTGAATATTAACGCTATCACTGTTTGAGTCTTTTGAGGGGCTATTACTTCCATTGGAAGAATGTTTTCCCTCCCAATTTCGTCTCGAAGATTGATCGGTGACTCCCTGTCCATCGCATTGATCACTACTTGTATTATTAGCATTATTAGTGCCCTCCGCCTGAGCTCGTCTTCGGGCTAATGTCTTCGCCATTTCATCCATCAAATTGTTTGGCGCCGGTCTGACAGCGCTCTCACCCGTAGAGGAATTCACTTCATCTCTAGTGGCAGAAGATGTCGTCCGCTTAAGTTTAGCCGACGCCAGAGCTGTGGCTAAATTTAAAGGACCCGATGGAGGAGTTGGGACACTTCCGTTCATATTAGAGGGGATAGGATTAGACGCCGAACGATTCACTGATGGTGGCATCTGAGGGGCGGGCGGAGGACCGGGAGGGGCAGACATTGGTCCAGGCGGTGGAGGAGGTGGCGGGGGAGGAGGTGGTGCTCCTGTGCTCTGAACGGGAGGTTGTGGTGTCATTTGTTGCGGTTGTGAACTCATTACAGGATTAGTAGTGGCCGACGGGTTTCTGTGATGAGTGCCATAAGTGGGTTGTGTTATTGACTGAGGAATCGGTGTCTGTATCTGTTGCGGAACTGATTGAGTCATTTGTTGCTGAAGTGGAGCACTCATTATGTGATTGTGATTAACAGAATGGTTCATATGATTCATCTCTTGAATCATCTGCTGTTGTTTCCATTCATTGATGTCATTCACTTGATTTTGGTTCCACTGTTGACCTCCGCCTCCAATCATATAATCATCAGGAGTTCCAATGTGTCCATAGACTGGTTGTTGGCCAGAGTTGACCGGCATTTTTGAGTTATTCATCGTATTATTAGTCATATTCTGATTCAAAACATCCAAAACCTTAATCATAGTCATCGCGAAAGCGTCCGCTTCTTCTTTGCTGCTGAAGTTGAGTCCATATACCTGTCTGTTGTCTCTCCACTGATGGAATGTAGGGGTCGCCTGATTATACTTCAGACCCTTGAGAATCGCACAATTGATCACAACCTGACAAATAGTCAAAATTAATACTTAATTGTAATAAACTTATTCTGTGCCCTCGAATGGCATACTTCGTGGTCCTGTAATTTTCTGCCCACCACTCGGAATGTGTTGTTTTGGATGTGTTGGTAGATATGGACTCTCGACAGACCACTGGATGACCCGCTGGGCATCCATTTCTTTGAGTTGTCGTCGTAGAGCATAACCGAAGCTCTCGCCGATGATATCGATGTCTCACTACTGACCATTCAATACATATTAAAAACATTGAAATAATCGACAGATGGACTCAAATAAAGTGTTACCTCATTTTGATTTGTTTTAATTTAATCCAATTAATGGATAATTTTGTTGATTACCACAAAAAAATTAATTATTATTAAAAATTGATTTAAATGTTTATATTTATCACAATTTGTGGTCAAATCATTGACTCAAATGAGTGAATGCATAGATCAAAGACAACACTTCTAATTAATCCAATAAAGTAAACATTGAGTTAACTTTTGGTTCAAATTTTCTCAATTAATTCAATTAAACATTAAATTTAAAGATTATTTCAAAAATGAAGATTTAAATGAAAGTAAAATTGTTTTGTGTTTGTGTTGAGACATATCTTATAGTCATTAAAAGCCACACAATATATGCCAAAAGGATATTGTTTTGTGTCTCACTCTCTCTCAACAACTCATTCAGACTCAGTCCGTCCAATGAGTCGAGCCTTCAATTATACAACAGTGCGATCACAGCTCAGTCTATACAGTGAAGGGCAAAGGGATCCTATACTCACTCTCACTCCCAGACCAATTGAGGTTTTGCACGGAAGACATCATTTCAGGCAATTTTCAAATAATCTTTTCACAAAACTTTTGGCAAAAATTAAATAATAATTTCAAAAATTCAAATATAAATTGAGTTTAAGTTGATTTCAAACTTTATTTTCTATTAAATATTTTTCATCTCATAATTCAAATAATTTGTATATAATTTCAACATTTTTTTGACTGAATCCAAAATAAAATAAAAGTTAATAAGTTTTAGATAAAACTTTTGGAAACATATTTTAAATCATAATTTTTTAGAAATTATTCCAATTATTTCTGAAAATGAATTAATTTTCAGTGAAATTAATTTTTTGGTTGTTTTTCGGGGAAATTAAAACTTGAATAATAGGTTAGTGTTATAATAATTTTGTTTTAGATTAGTTTTATTTCAATTGAATTCGAGTCAAAGTTTTTATTTAATTCCATTAAAATAAACTCTGAATTTGTGTTTAAATTAAATGAAATAATTTTATAAATAGAGTAGAACTGAATTTGAAGTCAAGAGTAAATTCATTAAATATAATGTATTATGAATTGAAGCGAAAACTTATATATAAATAAATAGCGAATAGAATGCAATAAATATGATAAACATCCGAAACGTTTATATAATTTTACGCACAATTCCTTAAACACACTATTATTTAAGAAAACATTTAGTCTTAACCGATGTCTTCCTATTTCTCAATATTCTATTAATATTATATCATTCAATGAAAACCAATAATTATTATCTTAGTAAAGAGGCATTTAGAGGCATGATAGTTTTGCTAGTTTTAGAAAATTACCAACAACAAATAACAAAACAAATATACAAAATATTTATTCATTTCCTTTGTTTTAATTCTTTTTCTAACTTTAATTAAATTTTAATAAATTTTTATCGAAAAATATGCTGAGTTGTGACACACAGTTCCAGTTCCGACTTTTGATCGGAAGTTTAATAATTCAATAAAAAATGTTATTTACTCTACCGGTGCTCTATTTTGACTTTTGTCACTACATTTATATTAATTCAATTTATGAAATAATCTAAAAATCATTACTCAAATCGATTTCTATTAATTTAATGGATAACTATTCGAACAAAACTTATAGGAATATATGGATGACTCAGAATATGTCACTAATCAATAAAATAACATTACATTACAGTATCGGACGCTCTCCTAATAAAATAATCAATAAATATTGCGATTCATTAATCAGAAGAAAAGGTATTGAAGACAACTAATAAAGTTCTAAACAAAATATGACTAAATGGAAGTGCAAAAGGGAACTACCCTAAAATCATCATGCTTAAATTTAAATTGATTTAACCGACAATTTGAAAATAGATAACTTTTACCTCTAATTTAGAACAGGTATCACTTTAAGATCAAATAAGAGTATTGAGTAATGTCTTTGAATTAATACCTTTAATTGAAAATCAGAATATTCGTTGTATTTTGCATATTAGAGGTTAGAATATTGAAGCTAGATCAATTGATCGATTCTATAAAAACAATGTTATTATACTATTCTTGAACAATTACTATAGCTAATGGACAGTTCAGTATTCAGAGCTGGTATTATTTAAATTAATTTATTTTTCAAATTTTTATTCATCCAATCAGAGATTTAAAAATTTAAAAATATTACAAATAAACTTGCTAAATTAATTAGCTATTTTACTATAGTAAGCATGGATTAAGTTTGTCCATGACTTTAGACACTAAGATTCTTGACCAGATCTATAGTCAATTAATAAGAAAAAATGGCTAATATTTTGATAAAATTTTTAAGTTAGCAAATAATTTGTTTAGGAATTCCTTGCTCATACTTAAAAATAAAAATTAAATAATAAACCCATTTTTAAATTTTTCTTTCGATATTAAATAATTAATAATTTATTAAAATCCAATTCGCTATTATCCAGTTCTAACTGTATCGTTAAACTGTCTAAAATGTGGTTAAAATTGTGTTCTGGCGCTGATTTTCACTTTTAACTGTAGGTAACTTAATTATTGCCTGCTGAAAATCTCATTGAGTTAAGCAAAATTGATTGGCAAAATCTCAAATGAGCATGCAAATGTTAATCAAAAATAAGTTTTTAGAGTAGAAATAAGAGTGAATTTAACCAAAAATGATTTTACTTAAACAAGAATTGTGTATAACATTGATTTAAATTAGTGTTAATAGATATCTATAATGATTTGCTAATTGGCTAATGATTTGTATCACCTGTTAGTGACTCGAAGTTTATTTTGATATTTTTGTGATAAATAAGTATTGGATTCAGTGATTGTTTAAAAGCAGCGATAATTGCAAACATCAAACATCAGAACCAATTCTTTAGAAATAATACAAACAAAACGAAAGCAAAAGTTATTACATAATAGTCTTAAGAAAATAAAGTTTTGCTGTTTTGCTGATAAAGTGTTTATTATTATTATTTTGGGTAAAGAATCCAAAGTTACCATAGATTTGGCACAACACTAATTGACGTCAAAGAGAGTGCGTAATGGTTAGGATTTTCACTAAATGTTAGTGAACTTCAAGAAACGATTTAAAATCTTTGAACTTAAGTTTAAATCATCGAAAACCTGCTTTTGATTACATTTAAGAAATAATAAAAACGTTTTCATCGAAATATAAAATTTGTCTGAAATCAGAGTATCTTTTGAGACAACGAATAATAATTACTTTGAAATTGTTTTTAATATTTGTTTTAAGCAAAAGTTGTTTGTCTTAAAAGAGTTTTTGTCACTATTTATAGCAAACAAATAATAACTTATAAATAGAAACCATGACTTCCAACAAAGACATTAAAGATAGTCCCGGCGGACGGATTGGACACATCTGTGCCTCCGATAAGGGATATATGTTTGTGTTGGGAGGATATAATGGATATAATGTGAGTTACTTTTAACTGTTCCTCACTTTTTGTTGATTCCTTTGATTTAACATTAGATTAAACTCAAACTCAAACATTGTGTCAATAAATAAATCAAAATTTAATTCAATTATTTTGAAAATAATTACTTATTTAACACAAATCAGAGAAATGAATGAAATAAAACATATTATTATTTATTATTAAAGTCATATCCAATGAATTCATTTGTTTAGAACTCTATGAAAGGGTCACTGACTCTAAGGATACCACAAGTTCTCAATGACTTATAATAAACAGAATTGGGTTTCCTTTTAGTTATATAATTGATATCAATCTAAATAATCAAAACTTTTGTGTCCAAAATTAGGATGAAATGCAAACCAACTATTTATCGACAAAACAATTATGGATTTATGACTCTTATGTCGAGAAATGGTTAGAAATATCAAACAAACACTTTTAATGAATAAATTAAAATCTATATTAATATGAGAACAGGTATACCAAACTTTGCAGACCAGAGACACATCCCAATGATATACCGTCCGGTACTTCCGGTGCCACCGGTTGTATAATTAATGGCTATCTCTATGTTTTCGGTGGTTATAACGATGAGGGGAACTCTAATCGACTCTTTAGACTGGATTTGAAAAGATTAAAATGGAAACTATTAGATCCGATAGGAGTGAAACCCATTGCTTCTGACAAAAGTGTTTGTTGGGAATACGACAACAAACTATTCATATTTGCCGGCTATGGATGTATTCCCAGAGAAGAGGACACTGACCGCAACTATCAATTTGTTTTCGATCCGAAGTCTCATTGGGTTAACAAAAATACGATTTATTTTAAACAATAATTGATTAAAAGATTTTTATTGAATAGCACTACAAAAGAGGTTGGAATAACCAATTTGTTTATTACGACATTGCACTCAATCAATGGGTGTGGCCAACAGTCAAAGGGTCAGCACCGATACCTCGAGCAGCTCACGCGGCCGCCAAAGTCGGAGACAAAGTTTTTATTTTTGGGGGCCGACACAAAACATTGAGAATGAATGACATTTATTTCATTGATTTAAAACGAATGGAATGGAAGGAAGCTATCCATCAAAACGATACCCGGAATACAATTAAGCCTATGGGCAGGTCCTGGCATTCTTTTACCCCACTTTCAGACACACAAATAGTACTATTCGGTGGTTTCACTCAAGACAACAAACCGTTGGCCGACTGCTGGATATTTAACGTTCAATCGATGATTTGGAATGCCGTTGACTTACCCTTCCATAAGCCCAGACTCTGGCATTCAGCTATTCTATCACCTTTTGGAGAGGGTTTGTTTGTAATAATTATTTATTATTATTTCAGATCTAAATTTGCTTTCAGTTGTGGTCTATGGCGGCGCCAAACAGAATATTCTGAGTCTAATTAATTTTCAGAACTCAAAAGATGTGAGTCTTTTTGATCTAATTTTTTGTTTTGTTTTCAATAATTTATTTAAATTAAAAACATTTAAAGTTATATTCCGGAGATTTAATAACATTAAGATTTGCTCCAAAATCACTTCTGAGGCTGTGTTTGGACGTAACGGTCTATAACTGGAATTCATTACAAAAATATTGGTATTATTTGCCGCAAAACATCAAAAAGCTTTTGGAACTCAAGAAGAGAACACTATTGACGAACTCAGCCGGTTCTTAGTCCACTGTTAACCCGATTAAAACCAATTAAATAATATTATTCTCAATGTTTTATAAATTTTTTCACTTTATTTATACTTAAATTATTCGGATATTAACTGTTTTTTAAATTAAAATATTTTGTCTCAAATTTATTGTGATATTTGATTGAAAGAGATTTTAATACTAATTATTTTAATAAAGACTTCAATTAATTCTAATAAAATTTCGAATTCAAAAGACTCACAGATTTTATTTTGAAAAAATTTGAGACAATTTTTTCTGTTTTTTCTTCATTATTATTGATTTCATTCCTTTCTTTTTCTTTATCTTCTTTTTAGTCTTTTTGGCAGAAATTCCTACAAATTCTAACTTTGAATCCGATTTTTTAGGTTTTTTATTGACTTTTTGTAGATTATGTTCTTTGGAGTCATTACTCTTTCGTTTTAAATTGTGTTTAATCTTATTTTGAGTGGTCTTAGCTCTGGTCACTCGTATTTCCCGTTTCTTTATTTTCTTCCCATTCTTTTCGAGCGCTAAAACCACACTATCTTTCGATTTGAATAAAATAAATCCGAATCCCTTTCCGACTCCAGTATTTGAATCTCTGACCACTCGAACCGATTCGATAGGTCCGCACTCTTCGAAAAATTCATATAATTCTTCTTCTTTTATATCAAAGGGCAGATTCCCGATAAACACAGACTTAGAGTTGTCGTGAGTGACGTCATTGGCAGCGCTGTCCACTCGAATATGATTTCCGTCCACTACTGAGCCGTTTCTATGATTTTAATCAATTAAAGTATAGAACAGACAAATATGTTTTGCTTACAATTCTTGAGATTTTAAGACACTGTCCTCCGAATCAAAGACAACGTAAGCGATAATATTGTCTTTCTTTGAATGCAAATTCTTTCTGAAAGAAATTTTGTCACTTCTTTGAGAACTACTAATTATTAATACTTACGTAATGACCGCCACTTTTTTGGACATCTTTTCCTTTTCTGGAACCGCTCCTCTCAAACGAATGCTTTCAATTTTACCAAATTTTCGGAACATTTGTTTCAAAATCTATTCAAACGATAAACAAATTATTTAATCCATTAATAGATTTAAAATCAGACCTTTTGAGTGACAGTTTTGGGTAAATTTCCCACAAAAGTAGTCCTTCGGTTTTTCTCAGTCATGTCTTCCTTTTCCTCATTTTTGTTCAGTTCTTCATTTTCTTCAGTTTCTTTGATATCTTCTTCTTGTTTGAGAACAACTGATGGATCAGTTCCGTAGTGTTTGTCATCATATTTGTTGATTTCAATCACTTTATTTTGATTTTCTTCGATAATGTTTTTAAATTTTTTTGAGAGTTTTGTTTGTTTTTTGACAATAATTTGATTTTCATTAATAATGTTCGCAATGTCTCCACATTTGAATACTTCACTCATTTTTAAGACTAAAAATGTTTTCAATTGAAATCAATTTACAATAAATTTGAAAATAATTGAAATTTTGAATTAAAAGACAAAATTGAATGAAAACATAAAACACGTGTTTATGTGTTTTGGTTCTGCAGAACATGTTTTGACAACATTTGGATATCGAGTCATAAAATTTAGAATAATTTCAAAGCTTTTGTCCAAAGCTTGGCTCATAAGTGTAAATATTTACACTTTTGAGCAAAAATGACCATCATCAATAAATTACTTATGATAAATGAACTTGAACAAAAATGATAATCATTAAGGAAGACTTTTACTAAGTTTAAAAAATAATAAGTCAATGATAATTCAATATTGAGAAATAGGACTCAAGACCTTTTTGAAATGAAATTTATTTTAGTATGGTAATTTGAAAATATTACCATTATGAAATATACATCATTTTAAATAGTTTTCATAATTTAAGTAACATTAAATGTTGTATAAAAATTTCAAAATGATTGACCCTATTTAATTTAAATCCTTATAATTGGAAATTAATGTTGAATTTTGAAATTAATATTTATTTTAGAGAATACATTAGACTTTAGTTGAATTTCTCGACAAATTATATAAAATGTTTGAATAAAATATAGATAGACCTAGATCCAATAGTTCCTTTGGTCAGTTAAATTAAATTAATTAATTTGAACTCAAGTTATTGAATGACCCAATTATTAAAAAGATATCAATTTGGAGGAAGTTTTTCGCGTTACTTATGTTGTGTTCATATCATCTGTTTTTTTGACCAAAAATTGAATCATTTGATGGCATTGAATGGATGTAATAATTAGAGTACCTGTGCTTTAAAACATCAACTGATGATAAAATAACTGTTCAAATATGAGCCAAAGTTCAGTTCACTTAAATATTTTTCATTTATTTAATTACTAATTATCTTAAGTTTATTTTTGTAATCGTTTTGTCATAACTTTGTTTCAAATTTTAGATTATTTCATAATTTAATGCAAAAAATCCAAAAATATTTTGTGATATTTTTTATTGAATTATATTTAAGTTTTGATTTTACTTATATTTAATATTTAAAAAAATAATTATTAAGACTATTATTTAAGTCTGAATATAATGTCAAATAAATTAATTGATTCAAAGATTAGATTTAATAACTGTTTGTTAATAAGTTTCTGGTATTATATCCAAAGACTTAAAGATCCGATTCTGGTCTCAAAGTTTCAAAACTATTTCGGTATTCGTGTCGTAAGTAATGATAACTTCGACTCAAATCAGACGACAAATATCTCAAAGATTAAGACATCGAAGTCTTCAAATGGTTTTAATAAAAACGGATCAGAAAATAGCAATAAATGTGATCAACAAAAGAGTGAAAGTCTTAAAGATGTCAAACAAAAGTGTTGGCATCCAATCAACACAACCGAAGACTATTCAGAGACAATCAGTTATGTGATTGAAAACAGATTTTGGTACTATTTATTCAGTTTCGGCGCAAGTCTTGGTTACGAACTATTTTACGCCAGTTTTTTCCCGATTTGGTTCTGGAATATCGACAGCGCTGTCGGAAGACGTCTTGTATTGGTTTGGGTTATAGTCATGTATTTCGGACAGACATTAAAGGATGTGGTGAAGTGGCCGCGACCCGCATCTCCTCCCGTTGTGGTACTCGAACCAGAATATGCTATTGAGTACGGAATGCCATCAACTCATGCGATGGTGGGATCTGCTCTTCCCTTCTCTCTGATAATATTCACATTAAATCGATACGAAGTATATATTTATTCACTCTTTTAGTCGTCTTTTAAATATATTTCAATTATTTTGTTAGTATTCCCTATGGATTGGTATTATATTTGCCATCTTTTGGTGTGTATTGGTTTGTGGCAGTCGTTTATATTTGGGAATGCATTCAATTGTCGTAAGTCTTTGACATTTCTTTCCGATTATATCTTATAATTAATGGTAAATATGATAACAATTCAGGACATAATCGCTGGACTTCTGTTGACAGCAGTTTTGATGATAATTCTGATCCCTTTAGTGGAAGTGATCGATCAGTTCCATCTGACGAGTCCTTATTCGCCATTCATTACAATACCTCTAATTGTATTTTTAGCCACTGTTTACCCGAAGTCAGAGCGTTGGTCACCAGCGAGAGGTGACACGTGCACTATAATGGGTTCCGGCTCTGGTATTCTGTTGGGCTCATGGCTTAACTTCCAATTGGGAATAATCAAAGGTCCAGCACTTCCGCCTCCATTTCCAATTCTATGGCCGGGTTATGAAGTGATAGGTCTATCACTTTTGCGGCTATCGATTGGCATATTATGTATAGCCGGTGCCCGAGCTTTGGGTAAACTATTCGTCTTTTCTCTGTTGTGTTATATCCGAAATTTGGATCCAAGAGATCCGAAGAATAAAATTCGAGTCTCCGTTGAAATTCCGTGTAAAGTGATTACGTATATGGCTATGGGACTGACCATTACATACCTGTCTCCAGTCGTTTTCAGGCTTCTCAACATTGAAAGGCAGACAATGTTTACTGAAATTTAACTCAATTTTTGTTTTAATTCATTAATAGTCTAATAATTGTATTCTAATATAAATTTATTTTAAATTAATTGAATACTAATTGAGTCACAAATAATTCCTATTATTTTTGTTAATTATTTTGTTTTTTATAACTTTTGAAATCAGAAAATCTGTTATTTTATAGATTTTTCAATATCTCCTCATTTTTAAACCCTATTTTTTGTTCAAAATTATACCAAAACTATAAAAATTATCATTAGTTTCAATGTTTGTTATCTTTTATGCCTCAAATAATCAATATTTTGAGACTATTTTTATATTTATTTTAAATTTTAATGATTTTTCTATCAAAGTATTCAAAAGTTTAATAATTTCGACATTAAATGTATTAATTGAAAGCAATTTATTCATTAAAACCCATTAAATATCGACTATTATTTAAAAATACAAATCTTTTACAAAATTATTTCAATGAGTTATCAAAAGTTTAATTTTAATTATTACAAACATTTTATAAATTAACTCATAATTAGTTTGAAATCAAAGAACGAGAATATATTTAAATCAAATCATTTAAAATAATTTGTCGAATATTTTAGTAATAATTCAAAAATCTATTAAAATGACTGAAATTTCAAAATATTTAGTAATTGAAATTTCTATCATTAATTCAATCATAAGATTCTTCCTCCACTTCTTCAACCCTTTCTTCGATATCTATCTTTTCTTCTTCTTCGACCTCTTCTTCTTCTTCTTCGACCTCTTCTTCTTCTTCTTCGACCTCTTCTTGTGGTGGAGTTCCATAAAACAAATTATAAAGTCTTGAATTATTGGTCGAGAAATCCAAGTAATTGTCAGTAGATTTCGATGAATGAACTGAAATATTGTCGCTTTCTTTAGATGTGTCCACGACTTCACTATTAATCGATTGATTGTCTGTTTCTCTCTTTTGGTTCTTTTGTTTGATAAGTGACTGAATTTGAATGCTTTCAAGGATTAAACGATTTTTTTGGACATCGAGTCTGTGTATCATCTTTTCGAGGAATTTGTCCTCTTCTTTAAGATATTCCAATTGAAGATTATTTTCCAGATTTCTATTCATTTTGATTTCACAAATAGTTATTCCGAACCGAAATCTATTTTAACTGAAAAATGTGTTCTTATGTTATGTTTACTTCACTTCCGGTTTATTATTTGAACTAAACTTTTGTCATACTTTTTGTCACTTTTTGTAATAATAAGCTTTGAGTAAAAACTGAATCATTTTCATTACATTTATATTATTTAGTGTTAAGA
>LBFM01001197.1:3195-14472 GCA_000988765.1 Achipteria coleoptrata | reverse complement strand
ACTTTGCTTTTCCAATCACTTCTTAATGAAAAAGTCTAAAATAAAATCAATAAAATAAAATAATTGATAATTGTTTGACATTAAAGTCCTCTTTAGAGATTCCGTTACTATTCTACAAATTACAAGCAATAAATCCTACTTTTTAGAAATAAAGCTAGCTGACCATGTTACTGATATGCCCAATTGATTCTTTGATCTAGGTACTATCGAATTCTACTCTTATTATAATAATGTATGAAAATAGAGGATTGACTGTAAAATTTGTATTATCGCAGAGAAGTAGATGTAATTGAATGCATATGAAATGATAGAGTGTTTTACAGTGCAATCCAATGAAATGGTTGACACAATAATAATTGTTCAGCAATTTAGATGTGTTTTAGCCAACAAATCAGTATAAATATTTAGACACAACTGTACTGATTATTGGTCTCTCGATTGTGAGAATAAAAAGAATGTACACTCGAAGTGTGTGTCTAAAGCTATATGTTTTGATTGGAGATGGCTTTGAATGTGAGTAACGCCTCTCTCGAGATGTTTATTGCGATCGCATTCACAATAAAAGTATTGGTTTAACACAATTGCAAAACATTGAGTACTCTTCTCATCACTCAATACGTTTGTTTGCATTTTTCAATTCAATTGAATTTACTTTTAATTTTGCACTCAATTCCCTCTATTTTACAACAAATTATATACTATTTTATTATTAAAAATCTATTGATTTTATGTTTTAGTTTATATACAAATCGACTTTTATTTCAATTGATTTGTTTTGAGTACAAATCGATTGTCTATTATTTAGATTTCGTTTTGAGACCAAAATGTAAGTAAAAAAAAGTTTTTTTTCATTTAAAATACATTTCCATTTGAATGACATTAATAGACATTAATTGTTGTATTAATAGATAATATTTGCGGTGAAATCAGTTGACAAAAATGCTATTAAAGACATTTTAATTGCGAACAACTTTTTGTTATCTTAATTATCATAAAAAGTGTTTTGATTTGAATATTGTTTGCATTTTAATTGATTTAAATGATGGAAATGTCTAATAAAGTGGGCTTTTGGTGGAGCGATAAGAAGTGTCAGAAGATTAGTGTCAAAGAATTGGAAGAATGTTTCCGAGAGAAGGGCTTCCAATTGATTAAATTAGATTTGAATAAACCGCTCACACCTCAGGGCCCGTTCGCAGCCATTATCCACAAGATATCTGATGTTATGGTCAGAGCGGAACAGTCGGATAAATGTTCACAAATACAAATCAAAGCGTTTGAAGTAAGAAATATATATTTAATACTTGTTTTTTAATATCTATTATCTTTTGAATGTTTCCTTCAAATTATCATTTATTTGATTAATGTCTTGACTCTCGATATCAATAATTTTATTCATTTATTAATTGCAAATAAATTCACTTACATTTGATATTTAGATAAAACAACTGATAATTTACTCGATATTATGTCTGAAATTATTTTTTGTAAAATTTTGTTTCCCATAAAAGAGTATATCTTATAATTCACCTAAAATTAGGTATTCGAGGATATCCTCTAAGCTCTTATAGGTTAGGCTCTAACCGTTTTACCCCAAAAGAGGACAGATTTGATGCCATTATTTGAATAAAATACAAAATTCTGTATTTATTTTTACAAAATGTTTAAAAGAAAATTTTACTCTAATTTTCAATAAAACAGTAATAGAGTTATCTCTGACTCAATCGTTAAAATCAATTATAGTTTAGATATCATTCTTCACTAAATCCCAAAATAATTGAATTAACGCCAAATTATTATTTAAATAACAATTTTTTCAATGATTATATCATTTATTTATCTAAAATTTGTAATAATCAGTGTTTACTTAAAACAGAGTTAATGTTCTGCCGTTAAAGTCGTTCCACATTTTTATTTAATGAGTTATTTATTGCATGAATTCAATACAGAATACCATTTGAATCACGTCTGGGATATAATCAAAATATTCTTTTTATCATAAATTTTTTGCTCAAAAACTCGTAAAAATTCACAAAAAATAACTTAAATCCGATTTATAAATAAAATTTCAAATTCTAATGACTTAACATAAAAATGATTTTCTTTTTCTTTAATTCCCAGAACCTATATCTTGTTTTTCAAAAAAGGAGTGACTATTAGTTTAAATTAGTTTAAAATATTATTCGTTTTTATGTCTTTAGATTTAATTTTAATCATTTAATTTGAGTTATTTTTTGCATTTCCTGATTAGTTTTTGTTCACATTCTGAGCCAAATATTGATTTATATTTCACTCAAGTCTTAGCTCTCATTTAAGTTTTATCTAAATATCACTGAAATATATCTAAAATATCCGCAAACCGTCTGATAATCATAAAAGAGTCACACAATTCATTGAATAGAATAATAACATTAAATTCAATTTTAAAATTGCATTTAAATTCTTTTCAAGGAATATGTGGCCAAACATCCAGAGACTGTAATTTTGGATCCGTTAGAGAATGTCCGCAAACTGTTGGACAGATACCGTCAGTACAAACTGATAGACGACAGCACTCTCGCCCGCGAAGGTCTTTCGACCATTTATTCGATTGATTTTCAATTTTGAATAATATATAAAATCATTATTCGAATCGATTACAGACGGAGTCTTTACTCCGACTTTTGTCGAATTGACGACAACTGATGTCAACCAAAATCTCAAGAAATTGAATGACGCGAACGTCAGCTTTCCTTTCGGTTAGTATTCATCGATAAAACCCTAACTTTGGATCTAATATTTGTTTGAATAAACTATAGTTTGCAAACCACTGGTAGCTCACGGCTGTACTCTCGCTCATCAGGTAATTAACAATTATTTGGATATTTTTACTCATTTATAAAATATTTAAATCAATAATATTTAAGATGTCTCTGATATTCGGCAAATCTGGTCTAAAAACAATACGTCCCCCGTGTGTGGCCCAGACGTTCATCAACCATAACGCCCGGCTCTTCAAACTGTTTCTGATTAAAGACAAATATTATGTAATCGAAAGACCTTCTCTGAAAAACTTCAAACGCGGAGGTCTGCCATCAGTTTTAGAAATAATGATTGAAATATACTCTTCTTTAGACACCGATTGCGAGACTGTATTCTTCGACAGTCACGACATCTCAAAACCAAATTGTAATTCGGATTTGACTGAATTGGACCAAAACGACGACACTTGTTATGAAAATCGGGAACCGAAAAAGGAAATACTCGACAGAATCGTAAAAGTTATGTCAAATAAGTTGGGACTCTCTTTGTTGGGAATCGATTTAATAATCGACAACAGAACCGGTCGCTATGCTATCATTGATATGAACTCTTTCCCCGGTATTTATCATTCAATTTCAATGATATATTTGTCACTATTTTTAATGGTTTTCATTGAATTTAATGATTTTATTAATATTTATGTTGTAATCATATCTTCAATTTTCGCCTAAAACTTGAGAATATTTACTAAATTATGAATTAATAAAATATTAGATCTTTTATCTAATCATTTGATCCATTTATTGAAGGCTATGACGGCGTCGGAGACTTTTTGCAAACATTTTGCGATATCACTGTTGAAGAGATCGAAAATAGAAGAAAATCAATGAAAACGTTAAACAAAACAAACGAATTAAGTGCCAGAACTGATAAAATAGTAGAGATTACGTGCCTTTCAATGCTATCCCAAACGGATAGCAAAACCCAATCCGAACCTGAATTGGATGCTAACAAATGTGAGGACAATTCCAGTGATATTAAGACATCGATTGCTGACAAAAGCGACAAAACTATAGTTCAAAAGACGACGCAAAACGGCAACGATTTTGATTCGGGTATCGATACGTCTGACTCTTGTGATGAGAAAAAGTATAAAAAGCAGTCCCAAATCAAAGTGGTTCGGCGCCAACACTCCCGAAGTCTGTGCAACGCTCCCAACGCCAGACTCGGGGACTATAATTCTATTTGAATACCGTTTACTCTTTTGTTTATCTTTTGTATTATAGAAAACAATTCTTTAATTGCTATTCAAAGCAAACATTTGTAACAAATGAATAACCAATTTATTAATAGACGTAAAACTACTGGTATATGGGCTTAGAGTAGAGTTTTTTCTATACATTTTGTTGTTGTCTGGCTTTCAATCGTTACCATTCAACGTCTATTCCAAGCGCTGTCCACTAATTGTCGTTAATTATGATCTCTGTATTCGTAATGATTTTGCAGACAATTATTTACAATATTTTATGTTTATTTTTAAGATTAATTCAAAGACAAATCCAAATTACATTCCTTTCGTCCGATTTCTATATCAAATGTCACTTTTGTTTATAATAGATATCAATACAAGAGTTTATTAAAACCAATATTTGGAGTTCGACTCAAAAAGATTTGGATAACAAAACAATATCTGAGTTTTGATTAATGAATTGTAAGGAAATTGTATTCAAACAGATATAAAGAATCGATTTGTAAAACATTTGGATTCTAATAACTATCGAAAACTAATTTAAAGTAAACAATGATTTGAATGATTGAACCAAAAGTCAATTTTAAAATAGATTTGATATCGATTTAAGGGAATAGAAATGTCTTTTATTTAATATATTTAATCAAATTTTATATAAATAAAGTTTATTTGTCTGTAGTCTTACAGAAAACAATTTTATTAAATCATTGGCTTTCAGTTACAAACATATGGACAGAAGTGGACGAACGGAGCATTTGTCGGGCCTTTTGGAGGCCGACAACAGCCGCTAACTGTAAAGCATCGAACTTATTATAGACGACAGTACAGGACATCGAACTATAGTCACCGAAAAACTTTTTTCCCTGCATTGAGATATGCATTAAATTAATTAATTCGCTATAAAAGTGTGGAAAAGTGGGTATTTCGTAGAAAATCAAATGTCGAATGCCTTTAATCTTATAGCGATGGTAGTAATGAAAGCGTTCTGTATATAACATGAAATGTCGGCCCCCATTGAAGAACATACTGCGAGCTTTGGCCACTTTTCCATCTTTTGTGTACTCACATATTTGAGTGAAATTAATCTCTTGTTTACGAAAATAGTTACGAATTCTGACGAAATCGAAATACGAAGGGATGTAAATCATTGTCCGTCCCATCAGTTTGTCTCTAAATTTTGGTAAAATCGTTGAAACAAAAAAATCGAATCTTTGGTTCGGACTCTCGACTAAAGAACTGCAGTCAAAGCGTTGAAATATTTGTGGGCATTGAATGTAAACACTATTTACCGAAGCATTCGATGAATTGATTTCGTTTTTTGTAATATATTTTCCGCAATAATTGTGAGAAAATTTATTGAAAAATGCAGTTATTGTCGGAACGGTTACTGAAGAGAAAAGCATGAGTTGACAGTAATATTTCTGCCATCCCTCTAATGTCCACATCCGAACTCTTGAGAAATCAATGCCTCGACTCTCAGTAGGCTTTAGATGCATGTGTTTGACAATATGGAGCACATGTTCCCAGTTTTGCATCAAAAACACTTCCGTCTGATCCATAATAAACATTTCAATTGAGGATAAAAAGTCATATTCTCTTTGTTTGTCGCCTTCGGATCCAATTATCATTCGAAGTCCGAGAGGAGAACCGATTATTATGTCTGAAGAATAGAAGTCTGAATAGAGTTTAAGACTCTTTTTTGTGACAGAAATTCCTATTCGAAACGAGTCGTCAATATTTCCGGCAAAAGTCAACTCATAGTCTTCTGGTTTTTTGTGAAGTTTAGGTACTTCTCCCTCAGGACTGAACTCTTCGAAGAAACGTTTGGCATTCATTACATTCGCTTTTTTCTCTGACTTATCCTTAATGTCGCCAAACATCAGACTTATCAGAATTTTTACTATTTTTAAGACACTGTCCCGAAAGGGCACTAAAATTAAGACTTTAGTTCGGGATAAGCCCTGATCTCTATATTCCTCATTACTTGAAACATGTGTTTTGATTTTATAGTTGTGGTGTAGTATTCGAGATCTGGTTTTGAGGACGTGATTGAGTGCATGAATGCTATAAATAAGTCGAATATCCTCTCCATTATTGAAATTTCTTTCGGTAAACAATAAGTCCTTATAATCACTAATAATAGACAATAAATCCATTTGTAGTCCATTTAAATCTGTTGTTTGACTGTTGTTTGACGTGAGAACAGCTTTACTCAAGTTTTCGATTATAACATTCTTTAAGAAACAATTTTCTATATTTTTCTTCAAAACTATTGAATCGGAACTGAATTTTTGGTTTTCATTATTTATTTCAATTAATTTCTTAATTTGAGTCAATTCGTGCTCTTTTGTAGACTTTTTAGGATTTTTACTCAAATATTCGACGTCTAAGACATCCAATTCTCGATCAAAATGCAGAGAAAACGGATCGTTAGCTCTTTCATTGTCTTTATCTGCAATAAGTCTGTCCTCTTCTTTGTGTTCTTCTTCTAATCCTTCCATTAGTTCAATGGTTTCCATATTAAATGATTCGTCACTTGTTTTTAGATTATTAAGAGAACAATCATTTTGTAATTTCTGTTCATTACTTCTAACCATTAGTTCTTCGGATTCCGATTCAGAACTCGAATCATATTTATCCGTATTTTTGCCAAAACTTTTAGATATAAAATAATTAAATAAATTTCAAAAATAAAATCAATAAAATGAATACAATTTAAGAAGTTGTGAGTAAGCGTTGTCTTCACTATCACTTCCAGAGTCTTCTATGGTTTCAATCGATTCTTCAGTTTTTGTTTCGTCTCTTTTTTTAGTTTCGTTGAAATCAATTGTTTTCACGAATTTATTCGACAAATGATCTGAAAAAAGAGCAAAACATTAATGATATAAATGAAGAATAGATGAGAATCTGAAATACCTTTGATGTCATTTGTTTGGCGGTTGTCTTCATCATCGATGGGGTGCTGTTCTCCGAAGTCTAACAAATGTTTTCTCTGTTTTTTATCGATTGGACCCAATTTTGATCTTAACTTTCGTTTGGCTTTAATTCGTTTATTTCGAGCCATTCTTTGATATTAAATAAAATAATTGCAAATCAGTCCTAAATTAAGATTAATTGACTCTTAATTTAAATAAAAATGTCATTAAAAACAATTTTAAAAACATATTCAAAGACACGTTTTTTGAAAAGTCATGTGATTTAAAGAACCAAAATATTATAAAATAGTGTTTAAAACGTTTAAATATATTTTAATATAAAAGTGATTATTATTTTTTATAAACTTATTTTGAATATTTATTCATTATATTATTATGTATTATTTGGCTAATTAACCTTGTTACTTTAATAAATAGTGTGAAAATTACTTTTGATTAGAAAAACCAATTTATTAATCGATAACTATTCAAACACTACTCAGAAATACTCTGAAATCACTTTTGAGTTTAAATAACTTTTAAGTGAAATAAATGATATTTAATGCGATAATTAAAATAAGCAAGTTTAGTTGATCTTTTGGAGCAATTGATTTTTACTATTAGTTAAAATTATTTAATAGATTTAAAAAGTTTTAAATTAAAGTGTTTAGAGAATCGATAGTATCGTTAAAAGCGGTCAATAGTATCGTTAGTATCGAAGGATTGGTGTCTCGTTTGGTGTATTTGAGTGATATTTGAGTGTCTGTTAGTCTCTATCATAGAGTGAGTGATAGTCTATTAGACTCTGTTTTTGTCGTTTGTATTCAGTTATCAAACATTGAATGCTATGATTGAGTGAAATCAAAATGAGATAAATTTTTTTACTATAATTTAATATTTGTTTAGTTTTGATTCACACAAAAACAAATTTAATGAAAAGTTTAAAAACATTAAAATCTATTTATCGATGGATTTATTGATTTAAACGACATTTAAATTAATAGCAAAAACTGAGAGTAAATAAAAGCAAAAAAAGTAAACAAATACCGATTGTATACAAGTTTTGGTAATCAACTCATGGATTGTAATGAATCTAATGATTGGATGACTTATGTCTCAACTCAAGTGTGTCAGTGATGTCCAAAGAGGACATCCATCAACTTATCTGACCTCAAAATGGCTTCGATTGCTTGCGAATCAGTTCATACTAACGATATTAAGACACAATTTGTTACTCGAGAGGGATATTACAAACTCATGACTTCGGCCGAGTATTCGCGACCGAATCGTTTGGGTTATACCACTCAGACAAACAACACCGCCGTTAAAGTGTCGTTCGTTACCACAATCAACAGCAACACCAGTGACAACAGTAACGGCTCTCCAAACGGTTCCACATCTGATCGCATCTGTTTTAATGTCGGCCGAGAACTATATGTTTATACCTATAAAGGCGTCAAAAAGGTATTCAATAGATTTATACTGACTTTAATTATCATAAAAACAGTTAACATCTATTATCTGACCAAAAAGGCCGCCGATTTGACGAAACCAGTGGACAAACGGGTATATAAAGGGACGTATCCGACGTGTCATGACTTTAACTCATCAAACATTGCGTCCGATTGTGTATATCTTTTGGTCGGTTTCAGTGCCGGACAAATACAACTCATTGATCCGATTAAGAAAGAGATCAGCAAATTATATAATGAAGAGGTCTTTGATTTGATTATTGGATTAATTAAACCATTTATTAATTGATTGAATTTGAATCTAAACAGAGATTAATAGATAAATCAAAGGTCACATGTCTTAAATGGCTTCCAAATTCGGCCAACTTTTTCATTGTTTCGCACAGCAGTGGACAGATGTATGTCTATAAAGAGGACCTGCCGTGTGGGACAACGCCTCCTCACTACCAACTCTTCAAACAGGGCGACGGCTTTTCAGTGTTTACCTGTAAAACAAAGAGTACTCGAAATCCAATATTCCGATGGGTTATCGGCGAGGGATCACTCAATGAGTTCGCGTTCTCTCCGTGTAGTAAATACTTAGCGACCGTCAGTCAGGACGGGTTCCTCAGAGTCTTTAATTACGACACAATGGAACTGATCGGTCGAATGAGGAGTTATTTTGGAGGACTTTTGTGTGTTTGTTGGAGTCCTGACAACAAGTTTGTGGTGACGGGAGGGGAAGACGACTTAGTGACTGTCTGGTCCTTCTCAGAGAAGAGAGTAGTGGCCAGAGGTCAGGGCCATAAGTCATGGGTTAGTGTCGTGACGTTCGATCCGTTCACTACTAGTTATAGCGAACACTTCGACTTAAGTGGTAGTGAAGAAGATATAAACATTGCTCAACAGTCCAATTGTGCGACAAATGCCAACCCGACCGGTGAGACCATATCTAATGCCATCGGCACAGGTATTAACAGTCGGTCTGCGAGCACTTCGCGTTCGACGTCCGGCAGCTTAAACCGATTGAACATTAGGTCAACCCATTCACACAATATTACGTCCTATCGATTCGGGTCTGTAGGACAGGACACTCATATATGTTTGTGGGACTTAACTGACGACGTCCTCAAACAGCCTGTGGGCCGATCGCGGACTAGTATTCTATTACACAGTCCTTCGACGCAATTGTCGTCTGTGACCGCCGGTGGCAACGCCTACAACACACCAAAAGCCAATAACGTCCAAACGGCTAACTGTGTGCCCAAAGAGAACAGTGTGTCCGCTGACGGAAACGTTGTGGCCATTAATCATGTCATCAAAAACACAACGAGTGATAAGAAAGAACACAAACGAAACTTTAGTTTAGGGTCTCGTAATAGTGATAAAAATAGTGTAAACAAAGCCAGTCATAGCTCTAAACTAATTGATGACCCGAACCGACTCCTCGGGACTGCAATCTGTCCCCGTCTCGACGAAGTGCCACTTCTGGAGCCTCTGGTCTGCAAAAAGATAGCACACGAAAGGCTCACTTCACTTGTCTTCAGAGAAGACTGTTTTGTCACCGCCTGTCAGGAGGGCTACGTCTGCACGTGGGCCCGACCCGGCAAATGGGTTAGTCCTCCACTCTTTTCTCACTTAATTAACATTTGTTTGACTCATATTTAATCACTTTTAGGGAAATATGCAATTGATTTCGAGTCCGAGTCCTAGTATTGGCGCTGAAGTCAACGAAATGCTCGACGACGGCAGCAGTACTGTTGTCTGACTGTCGGCCCACACTCTGGTCTCTGATCGGCCCTTAATTACAATAATTATGAATGCATTGAAAATTGACATAAATTTTTATTGAGTTAATTATGAGACAAATTAGAATCAAATCTAATGTTCAGATGTTCTGCTGTTCCTGTTATTCATCGAACAGAACCGTTATCTCCATATTTAATAAGAGTCTAATTATTTGATTCAATAATATAATTATTTTTTATCATTAGTTCATTACTAGTCTTTGTATGTCCTGACAGTCCTCTCGTCAGACATACGAAAAGAGTTAAAAACAGACAATTATCTGCTCATTGGTTACAATAGATTCGATTCATATCTCTATTTCTAAATCATTTGAATATTTTATTTTGTTTTTCTTTTACTCCTATTTTTCGATATTATTTAAATCGAAATTATCTTTTGGTTAGTTTTCCCAAAAAATTCCAATTTTGTCGTCACATTTCATCACTAAAATCAATAATTTAACAGATTTTCAGTTTTATCTATAATTAAATTCAAAGCAAAGCAACCAAAAGATCAAACGCTTCTCAAATCTGATGAATATTTTTAAGTATTATTTTTTTGTGTTTAAAAATATTGTTTAAATTGATTGAAATGAGAGCTAAAAATCGAATGAAGGCATCGATCGATCGCTAGTCAGTCATTCAATTGATTATTATTTTCTCAAATTATATGCAAATAATATAATATTTATTTGAAATTAAAAAACAAACAAAAACTGAAAGAATGGCGAATAAAATATTTATAAAATCGAAATAAATTGGAATCGAAATAATTTAAACAAATTTAGTGTTGAAAGTGATTACAAATCATGTGATAACGACGTGAAGCGAATCTTTCTTTTTGTTAATTAGTGTTAATTTGTATAAATAGGCACTAAATTTGTTACCAAAAGAGTCTTTTAAAAGACTTATAAAACATATTATTATTGTATGAAATTTAAAATTAATAAAAATACCGATAATTTTAATTAAAAATTTTATTTATTTATTTTAATATTCATTTAAATTGAAAGCAATTGTAAACAATTTTTTAAAAAAAGACAAAATCACACAAAAGAATGAAATGAGAAAACAAATTATATTTTAAATGAATTTCTATCGATTTAATCGATTCAATCGACTTCTTCCATACGAGA